>JAVLUZ010000829.1:0-38001 GCA_036768485.1 Mermis nigrescens | reverse complement strand
TTGGCCCAGCTTGCGGTATGCTGCTCAACCGAGCAATGGAACATTATTTAACGTTCAATCCGTTAATTACAATTGACGTATTCCGACAAAAATAAAATTACGTTATTCGGAACGCCGATTGAATTGTCTTTTTGAGGACAGCAAGCTATACGTAAAAAGCCGCCAAATAATTAGAAAAAATTAATTCTGTTATTGCGAGTGCCGCCTAATTTGCCATTACCGCCAAAGAAGAAAAAGGGACAAATTAGTGATTTTCTTCAATATGCATGTCGACAAAAATGCGCCGGATTGTTTTGACCAAGCTTGCAGTATGCTGCTCAACCGAGTGATGGAACGTTATTTGGCGCTCAATCTGTTAATTACGACTGACGTATTCCAACAAAAATAAAATTACGTTATTCGGAATGCCAATTGGATTGTGTTTTAAGAACGGCGAGCTATGCGCCTGATTGTTTTGGCCAAGCTTGGAGTATGCCGCTCAACTGAGCGATAAAAACGCTTGCTTGATTGTTTTGGCCAAGCTTGGAGTATGCCGCTCAACCGAGCAATAGAACGTTATTTGGCGTTCAATCCGTTAATAACAACTGACGTATTCCCGCAAAAATAAAATTACGTTATTCGGAACGCCGATTGGATTGTCTTTTAAGGACGGTGAGCTATACGTAAAAAAGCTGCCAAATAATAAGAAAAAATTTATTCCGTTATTGCAAGTGCCGCCTAATTTGCCATTACCGCCAAAGAAGAAAAAGGGACAAATTAGTGATTTTCTTCAATATGCATATCAACAAAAATGCGCCTGATTGTTTTGGCACAGCTTGCGGTATGCTGCTCAACCGAGCAATGGAACATTATTTAACGTTCAATCCGTTAATTACAATTGACGTATTCCGACAAAAAAAATTACGTTATTCGGAACGCCGATTGAATTGCTTTTTGAGGACAACAAGCTATACATAAAAAACCGCCAAATAATTAGAAAAAATTAATTCTGTTATTGCGAGTGCCGCCTAATTTGCCATTACCGCCAAAGAAGAAAAAGGGACAAATTAGTGATTTTCTTCAATATGCATGTCGACAAAAATGCGCCGGATTGTTTTGACCAAGCTTGCAGTATGCTGCTCAACCGAGTGATGGAACGTTATTTGGCGCTCAATCTGTTAATTACGACTGACGTATTCCAACAAAAATAAAATTACGTTATTCGGAATGCCAATTGGATTGTGTTTTAAGAACGGCGAGCTATGCGCCTGATTGTTTTGGCCAAGCTTGGAGTATGCCGCTCAACTGAGCGATAAAAACGCTTGCTTGATTGTTTTGGCCAAGCTTGGAGTATGCCGCTCAACCGAGCAATAGAACGTTATTTGGCGTTCAATCCGTTAATAACAACTGACGTATTCCCGCAAAAATAAAATTACGTTATTCGGAACGCCGATTGGATTGTCTTTTAAGGACGGTGAGCTATACGTAAAAAAGCTGCCAAATAATAAGAAAAAATTTATTCCGTTATTGCAAGTGCCGCCTAATTTGCCATTACCGCCAAAGAAGAAAAAGGGACAAATTAGTGATTTTCTTCAATATGCATATCAACAAAAATGCGCCTGATTGTTTTGGCACAGCTTGCGGTATGCTGCTCAACCGAGCAATGGAACATTATTTAACGTTCAATCCGTTAATTACAATTGACGTATTCCGACAAAAAAAATTACGTTATTCGGAACGCCGATTGAATTGCTTTTTGAGGACAACAAGCTATACATAAAAAACCGCCAAATAATTAGAAAAAATTAATTCTGTTATTGCGAGTGCCGCCTAATTTGCCATTACCGCCAAAGAAGAAAAAGGGACAAATTAGTGATTTTCTTCAATATGCATGTCGACAAAAATGCGCCGGATTGTTTTGACCAAGCTTGCAGTATGCTGCTCAACCGAGTGATGGAACGTTATTTGGCGCTCAATCTGTTAATTACGACTGACGTATTCCAACAAAAATAAAATTACGTTATTCGGAATGCCAATTGGATTGTGTTTTAAGAACGGCGAGCTATGCGCCTGATTGTTTTGGCCAAGCTTGGAGTATGCCGCTCAACTGAGCGATAAAAACGCTTGCTTGATTGTTTTGGCCAAGCTTGGAGTATGCCGCTCAACCGAGCAATAGAACGTTATTTGGCGTTCAATCCGTTAATAACAACTGACGTATTCCCGCAAAAATAAAATTACGTTATTCGGAACGCCGATTGGATTGTCTTTTAAGGACGGTGAGCTATACGTAAAAAAGCTGCCAAATAATAAGAAAAAATTTATTCCGTTATTGTGAGTGCCGCCTAATTTGCCATTACCGCCAAAGAAGAAAAAGGGACAAATTAGTGATTTTCTTCAATATGCATGTCGACAAAAATGCGCCTGATTGTTTTGGCCCAGCTTGCGGTATGCTGCTCAACCGAGCAATGGAACGTTATTTGGCGTTCAATCCGTTAATAACAACTGACGTATTCCCGCAAAAATAAAATTACGTTATTCGGAACGCCGATTGGATTGTCTTTTAAGGACGGTGAGCTATACGTAAAAAAGCTGCCAAATAATAAGAAAAAATTTATTCCGTTATTGTGAGTGCCGCCTAATTTGCCATTACCGCCAAAGAAGAAAAAGGGACAAATTAGTGATTTTCTTCAATATGCATGTCGACAAAAATGCGCCTGATTGTTTTGGCCACAGCTTGCGGTATGCTGCTCAACCGAGCAATGGAACGTTATTTGGCGTTCAATCTGTTAATTACAACTGACGTATTCCGACAAAAATAAAATTACGTTATTCGGAACGCCGATTGGATTGTCTTTTAAGGACAGTGAGCTATACGTAAAAAAGCCGCCAAATAATAAGAAAAAATTAATTCTGTTATTGCGAGTGCCGCCTAATTTGCCATTACCGCCAAAGAAGAAAAAGGGACAAATTAGTGATTTTCTTCAATATGCATGTCGACAAAAATGCGCTCGGATTGTTTTGACCAAGCTTGCAGTATGCTGCTCAACCGAGCGATGGAACGTTATTTGGCGCTCAATCTGTTAATTACGACTGACGTATTCCAACAAAAATAAAATTACGTTATTCGGAATGCCAATTGGATTGTGTTTTAAGAACGGCGAGCTATGCGCCTGATTGTTTTGGCCAAGCTTGGAGTATGCCGCTCAACTGAGCGATAAAAACGCTTGCTTGATTGTATTGGCCAAGCTTGGAGTATGCCGCTCAACCGAGCAATAGAACGTTATTTGGCGTTCAATCCGTTAATAACAACTGACGTATTCCCGCAAAAATAAAATTACGTTATTCGGAACGCCGATTGGATTGTCTTTTAAGGACGGTGAGCTATACGTAAAAAAGCTGCCAAATAATAAGAAAAAATTTATTCCGTTATTGCAAGTGCCGCCTAATTTGCCATTACCGCCAAAGAAGAAAAAGGGACAAATTAGTGATTTTCTTCAATATGCATATCAACAAAAATGCGCCTGATTGTTTTGGCACAGCTTGCGGTATGCTGCTCAACCGAGCAATGGAACATTATTTAACGTTCAATCCGTTAATTACAATTGACGTATTCCGACAAAAAAAAATTACGTTATTCGGAACGCCGATTGAATTGCTTTTTGAGGACAACAAGCTATACATAAAAAGCCGCCAAATAATTAGAAAAAATTAATTCTGTTATTGCGAGTGCCGCCTAATTTGCCATTACCGCCAAAGAAGAAAAAGGGACAAATTAGTGATTTTCTTCAATATGCATGTCGACAAAAATGCGCCTGATTGTTTTGGCCAAGCTTGCAGTATGCTGCTCAACCGAGTGATGGAACGTTATTTGGCGCTCAATCTGTTAATTACGACTGACGTATTCCCGCAAAAATAAAATTACGTTATTCGGAACGCCGATTGGATTGTCTTTTAAGGACGGTGAGCTATACGTAAAAAAGCTGCCAAATAATAAGAAAAAATTTATTCCGTTATTGTGAGTGCCGCCTAATTTGCCATTACCGCCAAAGAAGAAAAAGGGACAAATTAGTGATTTTCTTCAATATGCATATCGACAAAAATGCGCCTGATTGTTTTGGCCACAGCTTGCGGTATGCTGCTCAACCGAGCAATGGAACATTATTTAGCGTTCAATCCGTTAATTACAACTGACGTATTCCGACAAAAATAAAATTACGTTATTCGGAACGCCGATTGGATTGTCTTTTAAGGACAGTGAGCTATACGTAAAAAAGCCGCCAAATAATAAGAAAAAATTAATTCTGTTATTGCGAGTGCCGCCTAATTTGCCATTACCGCCAAAGAAGAAAAAGGGACAAATTAGTGATTTTCTTCAATATGCATGTCGACAAAAATGCGCCGGATTGTTTTGACCAAGCTTGCAGTATGCTGCTCAACCGAGTGATGGAACGTTATTTGGCGCTCAATCTGTTAATTACGACTGACGTATTCCAACAAAAATAAAATTACGTTATTCGGAATGCCAATTGGATTGTGTTTTAAGAACGGCGAGCTATGCGCCTGATTGTTTTGGCCAAGCTTGGAGTATGCCGCTCAACTGAGCGATAAAAACGCTTGCTTGATTGTTTTGGCCAAGCTTGGAGTATGCCGCTCAACCGAGCAATAGAACGTTATTTGGCGTTCAATCCGTTAATAACAACTGACGTATTCCCGCAAAAATAAAATTACGTTATTCGGAACGCCGATTGGATTGTCTTTTAAGGACGGTGAGCTATACGTAAAAAAGCTGCCAAATAATAAGAAAAAATTTATTCCGTTATTGCGAGTGCCGCCTAATTTGCCATTACCGCCAAAGAAGAAAAAGGGACAAATTAGTGATTTTCTTCAATATGCATATCAACAAAAATGCGCCTGATTGTTTTGGCACAGCTTGCGGTATGCTGCTCAACCGAGCAATGGAACATTATTTAACGTTCAATCCGTTAATTACAATTGACGTATTCCGACAAAAAAAATTACGTTATTCGGAACGCCGATTGAATTGCTTTTTGAGGACAACAAGCTATACATAAAAATCGCCAAATAATTAGAAAAAATTAATTCTGTTATTGCGAGTGCCGCCTAATTTGCCATTACCGCCAAAGAAGAAAAAGGGACAAATTAGTGATTTTCTTCAATATGCATGTCGACAAAAATGCGCCGGATTGTTTTGACCAAGCTTGCAGTATGCTGCTCAACCGAGTGATGGAACGTTATTTGGCGCTCAATCTGTTAATTACGACTGACGTATTCCAACAAAAATAAAATTACGTTATTCGGAATGCCAATTGGATTGTGTTTTAAGAACGGCGAGCTATGCGCCTGATTGTTTTGGCCAAGCTTGGAGTATGCCGCTCAACTGAGCGATAAAAACGCTTGCTTGATTGTTTTGGCCAAGCTTGGAGTATGCCGCTCAACCGAGCAATAGAACGTTATTTGGCGTTCAATCCGTTAATAACAACTGACGTATTCCCGCAAAAATAAAATTACGTTATTCGGAACGCCGATTGGATTGTCTTTTAAGGACGGTGAGCTATACGTAAAAAAGCTGCCAAATAATAAGAAAAAATTTATTCCGTTATTGCAAGTGCCGCCTAATTTGCCATTACCGCCAAAGAAGAAAAAGGGACAAATTAGTGATTTTCTTCAATATGCATATCAACAAAAATGCGCCTGATTGTTTTGGCACAGCTTGCGGTATGCTGCTCAACCGAGCAATGGAACATTATTTAACGTTCAATCCGTTAATTACAATTGACGTATTCCGACAAAAAAAATTACGTTATTCGGAACGCCGATTGAATTGCTTTTTGAGGACAACAAGCTATACATAAAAAATCGCCAAATAATTAGAAAAAATTAATTCTGTTATTGCGAGTGCCGCCTAATTTGCCATTACCGCCAAAGAAGAAAAAGGGACAAATTAGTGATTTTCTTCAATATGCATGTCGACAAAAATGCGCCGGATTGTTTTGACCAAGCTTGCAGTATGCTGCTCAACCGAGTGATGGAACGTTATTTGGCGCTCAATCTGTTAATTACGACTGACGTATTCCAACAAAAATAAAATTACGTTATTCGGAATGCCAATTGGATTGTGTTTTAAGAACGGCGAGCTATGCGCCTGATTGTTTTGGCCAAGCTTGGAGTATGCCGCTCAACTGAGCGATAAAAACGCTTGCTTGATTGTTTTGGCCAAGCTTGGAGTATGCCGCTCAACCGAGCAATAGAACGTTATTTGGCGTTCAATCCGTTAATAACAACTGACGTATTCCCGCAAAAATAAAATTACGTTATTCGGAACGCCGATTGGATTGTCTTTTAAGGACGGTGAGCTATACGTAAAAAAGCTGCCAAATAATAAGAAAAAATTTATTCCGTTATTGTGAGTGCCGCCTAATTTGCCATTACCGCCAAAGAAGAAAAAGGGACAAATTAGTGATTTTCTTCAATATGCATATCAACAAAAATGCGCCTGATTGTTTTGGCACAGCTTGCGGTATGCTGCTCAACCGAGCAATGGAACATTATTTAGCGTTCAATCCGTTAATTACAATTGACGTATTCCGACAAAATAAAATTACGTTATTCGGAACGCCGATTGGATTGTCTTTTGAGGACAGTAAGCTATACATAAAAAAGCCGCCAAATAATAAGAAAAAATTTATTCCGTTATTGTGAGTGCCGCCTAATTTGCCATTACCGCCAAAGAAGAAAAAGGGACAAATTAGTGATTTTCTTCAATATGCATGTCGACAAAAATGCGCCGGATTGTTTTGACCAAGCTTGCAGTATGCTGCTCAACCGAGCGATGGAACGTTATTTGGCGTTCAATCTGTTAATTACGACTGACGTATTCCGACAAAAATAAAATTACGTTATTCGGAACGCTGATTGGATTGTCTTTTAAGGACGGTGAGCTATACGTGAAAAAGCCGCCAAATAATAAGAAAAAATTAATTCTGTTATTGCGAGTGCCGCCTAATTTGCCATTACCGCCAAAGAAGAAAAAGGGACAAATTAGTGATTTTCTTCAATATGCATGTCGACAAAAATGCGCCGGATTGTTTTGACCAAGCTTGCAGTATGCTGCTCAACCGAGCAATGGAACGTTATTTAGCGCTCAATCTGTTAATTACGACTGACGTATTCCAACAAAAATAAAATTACGTTATTCGGAATGCCAATTGGATTGTGTTTTAAGAACGGCGAGCTATGCGCCTGATTGTTTTGGCCAAGCTTGGAGTATGCCGCTCAACTGAGCGATAAAAACGCTTGCTTGATTGTTTTGGCCAAGCTTGGAGTATGCCGCTCAACCGAGCAATAGAACGTTATTTGGCGTTCAATCCGTTAATAACAACTGACGTATTCCCGCAAAAATAAAATTACGTTATTCGGAACGCCGATTGGATTGTCTTTTAAGGACGGTGAGCTATACGTAAAAAAGCTGCCAAATAATAAGAAAAAATTTATTCCGTTATTGCAAGTGCCGCCTAATTTGCCATTACCGCCGAAGAAGAAAAAATGACAAATTAGTGATTTTCTTCAATATGCATGTCGACAAACATGCGCCTGACTGTTTTGGCCCAGCTTGCGGTATGCTGCTCAACCGAGCAATGGAACGTTATTTGGCGTTCAATCCGTTAATTACAACTGACGTATTCCCGACAAAAATAAAATTACGTTATTCGGAACGCCGATTGGATTGTCTTTTAAGGACGGTGAGCTATACGTAAAAAAGCTGCCAAATAATAAGAAAAAATTTATTCCGTTATTGTGAGTGCCGCCTAATTTGCCATTACCGCCAAAGAAGAAAAAGGGACAAATTAGTGATTTTCTTCAATATGCATGTCGACAAAAATGCGCCTGATTGTTTTGGCCACAGCTTGCGGTATGCTGCTCAACCGAGCGATGGAACGTTATTTGGCGTTCAATCTGTTAATAACAACTGACGTATTCCCGCAAAAATAAAATTACGTTATTCGGAACGCCGATTGGATTGTCTTTTAAGGACGGTGAGCTATACGTAAAAAAGCTGCCAAATAATAAGAAAAAATTTATTCCGTTATTGCGAGTGCCGCCTAATTTGCCATTACCGCCAAAGAAGAAAAAGGGACAAATTAGTGATTTTCTTCAATATGCATATCAACAAAAATGCGCCTGATTGTTTTGGCCACAGCTTGCGGTATGCTGCTCAACCGAGCAATGGAACATTATTTAACGTTCAATCCGTTAATTACAATTGACGTATTCCGACAAAAATAAAATTACGTTATTCGGAACGCCGATTGAATTGCTTTTTGAGGACAACAAGCTATACATAAAAAGCCGCCAAATAATTAGAAAAAATTAATTCTGTTATTGCGAGTGCCGCCTAATTTGCCATTACCGCCAAAGAAGAAAAAGGGACAAATTAGTGATTTTCTTCAATATGCATGTCGACAAAAATGCGCCGGATTGTTTTGACCAAGCTTGCAGTATGCTGCTCAACCGAGTGATGGAACGTTATTTGGCGCTCAATCTGTTAATTACGACTGACGTATTCCAACAAAAATAAAATTACGTTATTCGGAATGCCAATTGGATTGTGTTTTAAGAACGGCGAGCTATGCGCCTGATTGTTTTGGCCAAGCTTGGAGTATGCCGCTCAACTGAGCGATAAAAACGCTTGCTTGATTGTATTGGCCAAGCTTGGAGTATGCCGCTCAACCGAGCAATAGAACGTTATTTGGCGTTCAATCCGTTAATAACAACTGACGTATTCCCGCAAAAATAAAATTACGTTATTCGGAACGCCGATTGGATTGTCTTTTAAGGACGGTGAGCTATACGTAAAAAAGCTGCCAAATAATAAGAAAAAATTTATTCCGTTATTGCAAGTGCCGCCTAATTTGCCATTACCGCCAAAGAAGAAAAAGGGACAAATTAGTGATTTTCTTCAATATGCATATCAACAAAAATGCGCCTGATTGTTTTGGCACAGCTTGCGGTATGCTGCTCAACCGAGCAATGGAACATTATTTAACGTTCAATCCGTTAATTACAATTGACGTATTCCGACAAAAAAAATTACGTTATTCGGAACGCCGATTGAATTGCTTTTTGAGGACAACAAGCTATACATAAAAAATCGCCAAATAATTAGAAAAAATTAATTCTGTTATTGCGAGTGCCGCCTAATTTGCCATTACCGCCAAAGAAGAAAAAGGGACAAATTAGTGATTTTCTTCAATATGCATGTCGACAAAAATGCGCCGGATTGTTTTGACCAAGCTTGCAGTATGCTGCTCAACCGAGTGATGGAACGTTATTTGGCGCTCAATCTGTTAATTACGACTGACGTATTCCAACAAAAATAAAATTACGTTATTCGGAATGCCAATTGGATTGTGTTTTAAGAACGGCGAGCTATGCGCCTGATTGTTTTGGCCAAGCTTGGAGTATGCCGCTCAACTGAGCGATAAAAACGCTTGCTTGATTGTTTTGGCCAAGCTTGGAGTATGCCGCTCAACCGAGCAATAGAACGTTATTTGGCGTTCAATCCGTTAATAACAACTGACGTATTCCCGCAAAAATAAAATTACGTTATTCGGAACGCCGATTGGATTGTCTTTTAAGGACGGTGAGCTATACGTAAAAAAGCTGCCAAATAATAAGAAAAAATTTATTCCGTTATTGCAAGTGCCGCCTAATTTGCCATTACCGCCAAAGAAGAAAAAGGGACAAATTAGTGATTTTCTTCAATATGCATATCAACAAAAATGCGCCTGATTGTTTTGGCACAGCTTGCGGTATGCTGCTCAACCGAGCAATGGAACATTATTTAACGTTCAATCCGTTAATTACAATTGACGTATTCCGACAAAAAAATTACGTTATTCGGAACGCCGATTGAATTGCTTTTTGAGGACAACAAGCTATACATAAAAAATCGCCAAATAATTAGAAAAAATTAATTCTGTTATTGCGAGTGCCGCCTAATTTGCCATTACCGCCAAAGAAGAAAAAGGGACAAATTAGTGATTTTCTTCAATATGCATGTCGACAAAAATGCGCCGGATTGTTTTGACCAAGCTTGCAGTATGCTGCTCAACCGAGTGATGGAACGTTATTTGGCGCTCAATCTGTTAATTACGACTGACGTATTCCAACAAAAATAAAATTACGTTATTCGGAATGCCAATTGGATTGTGTTTTAAGAACGGCGAGCTATGCGCCTGATTGTTTTGGCCAAGCTTGGAGTATGCCGCTCAACTGAGCGATAAAAACGCTTGCTTGATTGTTTTGGCCAAGCTTGGAGTATGCCGCTCAACCGAGCAATAGAACGTTATTTGGCGTTCAATCCGTTAATAACAACTGACGTATTCCCGCAAAAATAAAATTACGTTATTCGGAACGCCGATTGGATTGTCTTTTAAGGACGGTGAGCTATACGTAAAAAAGCTGCCAAATAATAAGAAAAAATTTATTCCGTTATTGCGAGTGCCGCCTAATTTGCCATTACCGCCAAAGAAGAAAAAGGGACAAATTAGTGATTTTCTTCAATATGCATGTCAACAAAAATGCGCCTGATTGTTTTGGCCACAGCTTGCGGTATGCTGCTCAACCGAGCAATGGAACATTATTTGACGTTCAATCCGTTAATTACAATTGACGTATTCCGACAAAAATAAAATTACGTTATTCGGAACGCCGATTGAATTGCTCTTTTGAGGACAGCGAGCTATACATAAAAAGCCGCCAAATAATTAGAAAAAATTAATTCTGTTATTGCGAGTGCCGCCTAATTTGCCATTACCGCCAAAGAAGAAAAAGGGACAAATTAGTGATTTTCTTCAATATGCATGTCGACAAAAATGCGCCGGATTGTTTTGACCAAGCTTGCAGTATGCTGCTCAACCGAGTGATGGAACGTTATTTGGCGCTCAATCTGTTAATTACGACTGACGTATTCCAACAAAAATAAAATTACGTTATTCGGAATGCCAATTGGATTGTGTTTTAAGAACGGCGAGCTATGCGCCTGATTGTTTTGGCCAAGCTTGGAGTATGCCGCTCAACTGAGCGATAAAAACGCTTGCTTGATTGTTTTGGCCAAGCTTGGAGTATGCCGCTCAACCGAGCAATAGAACGTTATTTGGCGTTCAATCCGTTAATAACAACTGACGTATTCCCGCAAAAATAAAATTACGTTATTCGGAACGCCGATTGGATTGTCTTTTAAGGACGGTGAGCTATACGTAAAAAAGCTGCCAAATAATAAGAAAAAATTTATTCCGTTATTGCAAGTGCCGCCTAATTTGCCATTACCGCCAAAGAAGAAAAAGGGACAAATTAGTGATTTTCTTCAATATGCATATCAACAAAAATGCGCCTGATTGTTTTGGCACAGCTTGCGGTATGCTGCTCAACCGAGCAATGGAACATTATTTAACGTTCAATCCGTTAATTACAATTGACGTATTCCGACAAAAAAAATTACGTTATTCGGAACGCCGATTGAATTGCTTTTTGAGGACAACAAGCTATACATAAAAAACCGCCAAATAATTAGAAAAAATTAATTCTGTTATTGCGAGTGCCGCCTAATTTGCCATTACCGCCAAAGAAGAAAAAGGGACAAATTAGTGATTTTCTTCAATATGCATGTCGACAAAAATGCGCCGGATTGTTTTGACCAAGCTTGCAGTATGCTGCTCAACCGAGTGATGGAACGTTATTTGGCGCTCAATCTGTTAATTACGACTGACGTATTCCAACAAAAATAAAATTACGTTATTCGGAACGCCAATTGGATTGTCTTTTAAGGACGGCGAGCTATACATAAAAAGCCGCCAAATAATAAGAAAAATTTATTCCGTTATTGTGAGTGCCGCCTAATTTGCCATTACCGCCAAAGAAGAAAAAGTGACAAATTAGTGATTTTCTTCAATATGCATGTCGACAAAAATGCTTGCTTGATTGTTTTGGCCAAGCTTGGAGTATGCTGCTCAACCGAGCAATAGAACGTTATTTGGCGTTCAATCCGTTAATAACAACTGACGTATTCCCGCAAAAATAAAATTACGTTATTCGGAACGCCGATTGGATTGTCTTTTAAGGACGGTGAGCTATACGTAAAAAAGCTGCCAAATAATAAGAAAAAATTTATTCCGTTATTGTGAGTGCCGCCTAATTTGCCATTACCGCCAAAGAAGAAAAAGGGACAAATTAGTGATTTTCTTCAATATGCATGTCGACAAAAATGCGCCTGATTGTTTTGGCCACAGCTTGCGGTATGCTGCTCAACCGAGCAATGGAACGTTATTTGGCGTTCAATCCGTTAATAACAACTGACGTATTCCCGACAAAAATAAAATTACGTTATTCGGAACGCCGATTGGATTGTCTTTTAAGGACAGTGAGCTATACGTAAAAAAGCTGCCAAATAATAAGAAAAAATTTATTCCGTTATTGCGAGTGCCGCCTAATTTGCCATTACCGCCAAAGAAGAAAAAGGGACAAATTAGTGATTTTCTTCAATATGCATGTCGACAAAAATGCGCCTGATTGTTTTGGCCACAGCTTGCGGTATGCTGCTCAACCGAGCAATGGAACGTTATTTGGCGTTCAATCTGTTAATTACAACTGACGTATTCCGACAAAAATAAAATTACGTTATTCGGAACGCCGATTGGATTGTCTTTTAAGGACGGTGAGCTATACGTAAAAAAGCCGCCAAATAATAAGAAAAAATTAATTCTGTTATTGCGAGTGCCGCCTAATTTGCCATTACCGCCAAAGAAGAAAAAGGGACAAATTAGTGATTTTCTTCAATATGCATGTCGACAAAAATGCGCTCAGATTGTTTTGACCAAGCTTGCAGTATGCTGCTCAACCGAGTGATGGAACGTTATTTGGCGCTCAATCTGTTAATTACGACTGACGTATTCCAACAAAAATAAAATTACGTTATTCGGAATGCCAATTGGATTGTGTTTTAAGAACGGCGAGCTATGCGCCTGATTGTTTTGGCCAAGCTTGGAGTATGCCGCTCAACTGAGCGATAAAAACGCTTGCTTGATTGTATTGGCCAAGCTTGGAGTATGCCGCTCAACCGAGCAATAGAACGTTATTTGGCGTTCAATCCGTTAATAACAACTGACGTATTCCCGCAAAAATAAAATTACGTTATTCGGAACGCCGATTGGATTGTCTTTTAAGGACGGTGAGCTATACGTAAAAAAGCTGCCAAATAATAAGAAAAAATTTATTCCGTTATTGCAAGTGCCGCCTAATTTGCCATTACCGCCAAAGAAGAAAAAGGGACAAATTAGTGATTTTCTTCAATATGCATATCAACAAAAATGCGCCTGATTGTTTTGGCACAGCTTGCGGTATGCTGCTCAACCGAGCAATGGAACATTATTTAACGTTCAATCCGTTAATTACAATTGACGTATTCCGACAAAAAAAATTACGTTATTCGGAACGCCGATTGAATTGCTTTTTGAGGACAACAAGCTATACATAAAAAATCGCCAAATAATTAGAAAAAATTAATTCTGTTATTGCGAGTGCCGCCTAATTTGCCATTACCGCCAAAGAAGAAAAAGGGACAAATTAGTGATTTTCTTCAATATGCATGTCGACAAAAATGCGCCGGATTGTTTTGACCAAGCTTGCAGTATGCTGCTCAACCGAGTGATGGAACGTTATTTGGCGCTCAATCTGTTAATTACGACTGACGTATTCCAACAAAAATAAAATTACGTTATTCGGAATGCCAATTGGATTGTGTTTTAAGAACGGCGAGCTATGCGCCTGATTGTTTTGGCCAAGCTTGGAGTATGCCGCTCAACTGAGCGATAAAAACGCTTGCTTGATTGTTTTGGCCAAGCTTGGAGTATGCCGCTCAACCGAGCAATAGAACGTTATTTGGCGTTCAATCCGTTAATAACAACTGACGTATTCCCGCAAAAATAAAATTACGTTATTCGGAACGCCGATTGGATTGTCTTTTAAGGACGGTGAGCTATACGTAAAAAAGCTGCCAAATAATAAGAAAAAATTTATTCCGTTATTGTGAGTGCCGCCTAATTTGCCATTACCGCCAAAGAAGAAAAAGGGACAAATTAGTGATTTTCTTCAATATGCATATCAACAAAAATGCGCCTGATTGTTTTGGCACAGCTTGCGGTATGCTGCTCAACCGAGCAATGGAACGTTATTTAACGTTCAATCCGTTAATTACAATTGACGTATTCCGACAAAAATAAAATTACGTTATTCGGAACGCCGATTGAATTGTCTTTTGAGGACAACGAGCTATACATAAAAAAGCCGCCAAATAATTAGAAAAAATTAATTCTGTTATTGCGAGTGCCGCCTAATTTGCCATTACCGCCAAAGAAGAAAAAGGGACAAATTAGTGATTTTCTTCAATATGCATGTCGACAAAAATGCGCCTGATTGTTTTGACCAAGCTTGCAGTATGCTGCTCAACCGAGCGATGGAACGTTATTTGGCGCTCAATCTGTTAATTACGACTGACGTATTCCAACAAAAATAAAATTACGTTATTCGGAACGCCAATTGGATTGTGTTTTAAGGACGGTGAGCTATACGTAAAAAAGCGCCAAATAATAGAAAAAATTTATTCCGTTATTGTGAGTGCCGCCTAATTTGCCATTACCGCCAAAGAAGAAAAAGGACAAATTAGTGATTTTCTTCAATATGCATGTCGACAAAAATGCTTGCTTGATTGTTTTGGCCAAGCTTGCGAGTATGCCGCTCAACCGAGCAATAGAACGTTATTTGGCGTTCAATCCGTTAATAACAACTGACGTATTCCCGCAAAAATAAAATTACGTTATTCGGAACGCCGATTGGATTGTCTTTTAAGGACGGTGAGCTATACGTAAAAAAGCTGCCAAATAATAAGAAAAAATTTATTCCGTTATTGCGAGTGCCGCCTAATTTGCCATTACCGCCAAAGAAGAAAAAGGGACAAATTAGTGATTTTCTTCAATATGCATGTCAACAAAAATGCGCCTGATTGTTTTGGCCACAGCTTGCGGTATGCTGCTCAACCGAGCAATGGAACGTTATTTGGCGTTCAATCCGTTAATTACAACTGACGTATTCCGACAAAAATAAAATTACGTTATTCGGAACGCCGATTGGATTGCTCTTTTAAGGACGGTGAGCTATACGTAAAAAAGCCGCCAAATAATAAGAAAAAATTAATTCTGTTATTGCGAGTGCCGCCTAATTTGCCATTACCGCCAAAGAAGAAAAAGGGACAAATTAGTGATTTTCTTCAATATGCATGTCGACAAAAATGCGCTCAGATTGTTTTGACCAAGCTTGCAGTATGCTGCTCAACCGAGTGATGGAACGTTATTTGGCGCTCAATCTGTTAATTACGACTGACGTATTCCAACAAAAATAAAATTACGTTATTCGGAATGCCAATTGGATTGTGTTTTAAGAACGGCGAGCTATGCGCCTGATTGTTTTGGCCAAGCTTGGAGTATGCCGCTCAACTAAGCGATAAAAACGCTTGCTTGATTGTTTTGGCCAAGCTTGGAGTATGCCGCTCAACCGAGCAATAGAACGTTATTTGGCGTTCAATCCGTTAATAACAACTGACGTATTCCCGCAAAAATAAAATTACGTTATTCGGAACGCCGATTGGATTGTCTTTTAAGGACGGTGAGCTATACGTAAAAAAGCTGCCAAATAATAAGAAAAAATTTATTCCGTTATTGCAAGTGCCGCCTAATTTGCCATTACCGCCAAAGAAGAAAAAGGGACAAATTAGTGATTTTCTTCAATATGCATATCAACAAAAATGCGCCTGATTGTTTTGGCACAGCTTGCGGTATGCTGCTCAACCGAGCAATGGAACATTATTTAACGTTCAATCCGTTAATTACAATTGACGTATTCCGACAAAAAAAATTACGTTATTCGGAACGCCGATTGAATTGCTTTTTGAGGACAACAAGCTATACATAAAAAATCGCCAAATAATTAGAAAAAATTAATTCTGTTATTGCGAGTGCCGCCTAATTTGCCATTACCGCCAAAGAAGAAAAAGGGACAAATTAGTGATTTTCTTCAATATGCATGTCGACAAAAATGCGCCGGATTGTTTTGACCAAGCTTGCAGTATGCTGCTCAACCGAGTGATGGAACGTTATTTGGCGCTCAATCTGTTAATTACGACTGACGTATTCCAACAAAAATAAAATTACGTTATTCGGAATGCCAATTGGATTGTGTTTTAAGAACGGCGAGCTATGCGCCTGATTGTTTTGGCCAAGCTTGGAGTATGCCGCTCAACTGAGCGATAAAAACGCTTGCTTGATTGTTTTGGCCAAGCTTGGAGTATGCCGCTCAACCGAGCAATAGAACGTTATTTGGCGTTCAATCCGTTAATAACAACTGACGTATTCCCGCAAAAATAAAATTACGTTATTCGGAACGCCGATTGGATTGTCTTTTAAGGACGGTGAGCTATACGTAAAAAAGCTGCCAAATAATAAGAAAAAATTTATTCCGTTATTGCGAGTGCCGCCTAATTTGCCATTACCGCCAAAGAAGAAAAAGGGACAAATTAGTGATTTTCTTCAATATGCATGTCAACAAAAATGCGCCTGATTGTTTTGGCCCAGCTTGCGGTATGCTGCTCAACCGAGCAATGGAACGTTATTTAGCGTTCAATCCGTTAATTACAACTGACGTATTCCGACAAAAATAAAATTACGTTATTCGGAACGCCGATTGGATTGTCTTTTGAGGACAGTGAGCTATACGTAAAAAACCGCCAAATAATAAGAAAAAATTAATTCTGTTATTGTGAGTGCCGCCTAATTTGCCATTACCGCCAAAGAAGAAAAAGGGACAAATTAGTGATTTTCTTCAATATGCATGTCGACAAAAATGCGCCTGATTGTTTTGGCCAAGCTTGCAGTATGCTGCTCAACCGAGCGATGGAACGTTATTTGGCGTTCAATCTGTTAATTACGACTGACGTATTCCAGCAAAAATAAAATTACGTTATTCGGAACGCCAATTGGATTGTCTTTTAAGGACGGTGAGCTATACGTAAAAAAGCCGCCAAATAATAAGAAAAAATTTATTCCGTTATTGTGAGTGCCGCCTAATTTGCCATTACCGCCAAAGAAGAAAAAGGGACAAATTAGTGATTTTCTTCAATATGCATGTCGACAAAAATGCGCCTGATTGTTTTGGCCAAGCTTGCAGTATGCTGCTCAACCGAGCAATGGAACGTTATTTGGCGCTCAATCTGTTAATTACAACTGACGTATTCCAACAAAAATAAAATTACGTTATTCGGAACGCCGATTGGATTGTCTTTTAAGGACGGTGAGCTATACGTAAAAAAGCTGCCAAATAATAAGAAAAAATTTATTCTGTTATTGCGAGTGCCGCCTAATTTGCCATTACCGCCAAAGAAGAAAAAGGGACAAATTAGTGATTTTCTTCAATATGCATGTCGACAAAAATGCGCCTGATTGTTTTGGCCAAGCTTGCAGTATGCTGCTCAACCGAGCAATGGAACGTTATTTGGCGTTCAATCCGTTAATTACAACTGACGTATTCCAACAAAAATAAAATTACGTTATTCGGAACGCCGATTGGATTGTCTTTTAAGGACGGCGAGCTATACGTAAAAAAGCTGCCAAATAATAAGAAAAAATTTATTCCGTTATTGCGAGTGCCGCCTAATTTGCCATTACCGCCAAAGAAGAAAAAGGGACAAATTAGTGATTTTCTTCAATATGCATGTCGACAAAAATGCGCCTGATTGTTTTGGCCAAGCTTGCAGTATGCTGCTCAACCGAGCAATGGAACGTTATTTGGCGTTCAATCCGTTAATTACAACTGACGTATTCCGACAAAAATAAAATTACGTTATTCGGAACGCCAATTGGATTGTCTTTTAAGGACAGTGAGCTATACGTAAAAAAGCTGCCAAATAATAAGAAAAAATTTATTCCGTTATTGCGAGTGCCGCCTAATTTGCCATTACCGCCAAAGAAGAAAAAGGGACAAATTAGTGATTTTCTTCAATATGCATGTCGACAAAAATGCGCCTGATTGTTTTGGCCAAGCTTGCAGTATGCTGCTCAACCGAGCAATGGAACGTTATTTGGCGTTCAATCCGTTAATAACAACTGACGTATTCCCGACAAAAATAAAATTACGTTATTCGGAACGCCGATTGGATTGTCTTTTAAGGACGGTGAGCTATACGTAAAAAAGCTGCCAAATAATAAGAAAAAATTTATTCCGTTATTGCGAGTGCCGCCTAATTTGCCATTACCGCCAAAGAAGAAAAAGGGACAAATTAGTGATTTTCTTCAATATGCATATCAACAAAAATGCGCCTGATTGTTTTGGCCCAGCTTGCGGTATGCTGCTCAACCGAGCAATGGAACATTATTTGGCGTTCAATCTGTTAATTACAATTGACGTATTCCGACAAAAATAAAATTACGTTATTCGGAACGCCAATTGAATTGTCTTTTGAGGACAACAAGCTATACATAAAAAACCGCCAAATAATTAGAAAAAATTAATTCTGTTATTGCGAGTGCCGCCTAATTTGCCATTACCGCCAAAGAAGAAAAAGGGACAAATTAGTGATTTTCTTCAATATGCATGTCGACAAAAATGCGCCGGATTGTTTTGACCAAGCTTGCAGTATGCTGCTCAACCGAGTGATGGAACGTTATTTGGCGCTCAATCTGTTAATTACGACTGACGTATTCCAACAAAAATAAAATTACGTTATTCGGAACGCCAATTGGATTGTCTTTTAAGGACGGTGAGCTATACGTAAAAAAGCCGCCAAATAATAAGAAAAAATTTATTCCGTTATTGCGAGTGCCGCCTAATTTGCCATTACCGCCAAAGAAGAAAAAGGGACAAATTAGTGATTTTCTTCAATATGCATGTCGACAAAAATGCGCTTGATTGTTTTGGCCAAGCTTGCAGTATGCTGCTCAACCGAGCAATGGAACGTTATTTGGCGTTCAATCTGTTAATAACAACTGACGTATTCCCGCAAAAATAAAATTACGTTATTCGGAACGCCGATTGGATTGTCTTTTAAGGACGGTGAGCTATACGTAAAAAAGCTGCCAAATAATAAGAAAAAATTTATTCCGTTATTGCGAGTGCCGCCTAATTTGCCATTACCGCCAAAGAAGAAAAAGGGACAAATTAGTGATTTTCTTCAATATGCATGTCGACAAAAATGCGCCTGATTGTTTTGGCCCAGCTTGCGGTATGCTGCTCAACCGAGCAATGGAACGTTATTTGGCGTTCAATCCGTTAATTACAACTGACGTATTCCGACAAAAATAAAATTACGTTATTCGGAACGCCAATTGAATTGCTTTTTGAGGACAACAAGCTATACATAAAAAACCGCCAAATAATTAGAAAAAATTAATTCTGTTATTGCGAGTGCCGCCTAATTTGCCATTACCGCCAAAGAAGAAAAAGGGACAAATTAGTGATTTTCTTCAATATGCATGTCGACAAAAATGCGCCTGATTGTTTTGGCCAAGCTTGCGGTATGCTGCTCAACCGAGCGATGGAACGTTATTTGGCGTTCAATCCGTTAATAACAACTGACGTATTCCAACAAAAATAAAATTACGTTATTCGGAACGCCAATTGGATTGTCTTTTAAGGACGGTGAGCTATACGTAAAAAAGCTGCCAAATAATAAGAAAAAATTTATTCCGTTATTGCGAGTGCCGCCTAATTTGCCATTACCGCCAAAGAAGAAAAAGGGACAAATTAGTGATTTTCTTCAATATGCATGTCGACAAAAATGCGCCTGATTGTTTTGGCCCAGCTTGCGGTATGCTGCTCAACCGAGCAATGGAACGTTATTTGGCGTTCAATCCGTTAATTACAACTGACGTATTCCGACAAAAATAAAATTACGTTATTCGGAACGCCGATTGGATTGTCTTTTAAGGACAGTGAGCTATACGTAAAAAAGCCGCCAAATAATAAGAAAAAATTTATTCCGTTATTGTGAGTGCCGCCTAATTTGCCATTACCGCCAAAGAAGAAAAAGGGACAAATTAGTGATTTTCTTCAATATGCATGTCGACAAAAATGCGCCTGATTGTTTTGGCCCAGCTTGCGGTATGCTGCTCAACCGAGCGATGGAACGTTATTTGGCGTTCAATCTGTTAATTACAACTGACGTATTCCGACAAAAATAAAATTACGTTATTCGGAACGCCGATTGGATTGTCTTTTAAGGACGGTGAGCTATACGTAAAAAAGCCGCCAAATAATAAGAAAAAATTTATTCCGTTATTGCGAGTGCCGCCTAATTTGCCATTACCGCCAAAGAAGAAAAAGGGACAAATTAGTGATTTTCTTCAATATGCATGTCGACAAAAATGCGCCTGATTGTTTTGGCCCAGCTTGCGGTATGCTGCTCAACCGAGCGATGGAACGTTATTTGGCGTTCAATCTGTTAATTACGACTGACGTATTCCGACAAAAATAAAATTACGTTATTCGGAACGCCGATTGGATTGTCTTTTAAGGACAGTGAGCTATACGTAAAAAAGCCGCCAAATAATAAGAAAAAATTTATTCCGTTATTGTGAGTGCCGCCTAATTTGCCATTACCGCCAAAGAAGAAAAAGGGACAAATTAGTGATTTTCTTCAATATGCATGTCGACAAAAATGCGCCTGATTGTTTTGGCCACAGCTTGCGGTATGCTGCTCAACCGAGCGATGGAACGTTATTTGGCGTTCAATCTGTTAATAACAACTGACGTATTCCCGCAAAAATAAAATTACGTTATTCGGAACGCCAATTGGATTGTCTTTTAAGGACAGTGAGCTATACGTAAAAAAGCCGCCAAATAATAAGAAAAAATTTATTCCGTTATTGTGAGTGCCGCCTAATTTGCCATTACCGCCAAAGAAGAAAAAGGGACAAATTAGTGATTTTCTTCAATATGCATGTCGACAAAAATGCGCCTGATTGTTTTGGCCCAGCTTGCGGTATGCTGCTCAACCGAGCAATGGAACGTTATTTAGCGTTCAATCTGTTAATTACAACTGACGTATTCCGACAAAAATAAAATTACGTTATTCGGAACGCCGATTGGATTGTCTTTTAAGGACAGTGAGCTATACATAAAAAAGCCGCCAAATAATAAGAAAAAATTAATTCTGTTATTGCGAGTGCCGCCTAATTTGCCATTACCGCCAAAGAAGAAAAAGGGACAAATTAGTGATTTTCTTCAATATGCATGTCGACAAAAATGCGCCGGATTGTTTTGACCAAGCTTGCAGTATGCTGCTCAACCGAGTGATGGAACGTTATTTGGCGCTCAATCTGTTAATTACGACTGACGTATTCCAACAAAAATAAAATTACGTTATTCGGAATGCCAATTGGATTGTGTTTTAAGAACGGCGAGCTATGCGCCTGATTGTTTTGGCCAAGCTTGGAGTATGCCGCTCAACTGAGCGATAAAAACGCTTGCTTGATTGTTTTGGCCAAGCTTGGAGTATGCCGCTCAACCGAGCAATAGAACGTTATTTGGCGTTCAATCCGTTAATAACAACTGACGTATTCCCGCAAAAATAAAATTACGTTATTCGGAACGCCGATTGGATTGTCTTTTAAGGACGGTGAGCTATACGTAAAAAAGCTGCCAAATAATAAGAAAAAATTTATTCCGTTATTGCAAGTGCCGCCTAATTTGCCATTACCGCCGAAGAAGAAAAAGGGACAAATTAGTGATTTTCTTCAATATGCATGTCGACAAAAATGCGCCTGATTGTTTTGGCCCAGCTTGCGGTATGCTGCTCAACCGAGCAATGGAACATTATTTAACGTTCAATCCGTTAATTACAATTGACGTATTCCGACAAAAAAAAATTACGTTATTCGGAACGCCGATTGAATTGCTTTTTGAGGACAACAAGCTATACATAAAAAATCGCCAAATAATTAGAAAAAATTAATTCTGTTATTGCGAGTGCCGCCTAATTTGCCATTACCGCCAAAGAAGAAAAAGGGACAAATTAGTGATTTTCTTCAATATGCATGTCGACAAAAATGCGCCTGATTGTTTTGGCCCAGCTTGCAGTATGCTGCTCAACCGAGCGATGGAACGTTATTTGGCGCTCAATCTGTTAATTACGACTGACGTATTCCGACAAAAATAAAATTACGTTATTCGGAACGCCAATTGGATTGTCTTTTAAGGACAGTGAGCTATACGTAAAAAAGCCGCCAAATAATAAGAAAAAATTTATTCCGTTATTGTGAGTGCCGCCTAATTTGCCATTACCGCCAAAGAAGAAAAAGGGACAAATTAGTGATTTTCTTCAATATGCATGTCGACAAAAATGCGCCTGATTGTTTTGGCCACAGCTTGCAGTATGCTGCTCAACCGAGCAATGGAACGTTATTTGGCGTTCAATCCGTTAATTACAACTGACGTATTCCGACAAAAATAAAATTACGTTATTCGGAACGCCGATTGGATTGTCTTTTAAGGACAGTGAGCTATACGTAAAAAAGCCGCCAAATAATAAGAAAAAATTTATTCTGTTATTGCGAGTGCCGCCTAATTTGCCATTACCGCCAAAGAAGAAAAAGGGACAAATTAGTGATTTTCTTCAATATGCATGTCGACAAAAATGCGCCGGATTGTTTTGACCAAGCTTGCAGTATGCTGCTCAACCGAGCGATGGAACGTTATTTGGCGCTCAATCTGTTAATTACGACTGACGTATTCCAACAAAAATAAAATTACGTTATTCGGAATGCCAATTGGATTGTGTTTTAAGAACGGCGAGCTATGCGCCTGATTGTTTTGGCCAAGCTTGGAGTATGCCGCTCAACTGAGCGATAAAAACGCTTGCTTGATTGTTTTGGCCAAGCTTGGAGTATGCCGCTCAACCGAGCAATAGAACGTTATTTGGCGTTCAATCCGTTAATAACAACTGACGTATTCCCGCAAAAATAAAATTACGTTATTCGGAACGCCGATTGGATTGTCTTTTAAGGACGGTGAGCTATACGTAAAAAAGCTGCCAAATAATAAGAAAAAATTTATTCCGTTATTGCGAGTGCCGCCTAATTTGCCATTACCGCCAAAGAAGAAAAAGGGACAAATTAGTGATTTTCTTCAATATGCATGTCGACAAAAATGCGCCTGATTGTTTTGGCCCAGCTTGCGGTATGCTGCTCAACCGAGCGATGGAACGTTATTTGGCGTTCAATCTGTTAATTACGACTGACGTATTCCGACAAAAATAAAATTACGTTATTCGGAACGCCAATTGGATTGTCTTTTAAGGACAGTGAGCTATACATAAAAAAGCCGCCAAATAATAAGAAAAAATTTATTCCGTTATTGTGAGTGCCGCCTAATTTGCCATTACCGCCAAAGAAGAAAAAGGGACAAATTAGTGATTTTCTTCAATATGCATGTCGACAAAAATGCGCCTGATTGTTTTGGCCCAGCTTGCGGTATGCTGCTCAACCGAGCGATGGAACGTTATTTGGCGTTCAATCTGTTAATAACAACTGACGTATTCCGACAAAAATAAAATTACGTTATTCGGAACGCCGATTGGATTGTCTTTTAAGGACGGTGAGCTATACGTAAAAAAGCCGCCAAATAATAAGAAAAAATTTATTCCGTTATTGCGAGTGCCGCCTAATTTGCCATTACCGCCAAAGAAGAAAAAGGGACAAATTAGTGATTTTCTTCAATATGCATGTCGACAAAAATGCGCCTGATTGTTTTGGCCCAGCTTGCGGTATGCTGCTCAACCGAGCGATGGAACGTTATTTGGCGCTCAATCTGTTAATTACGACTGACGTATTCCAACAAAAATAAAATTACGTTATTCGGAACGCCAATTGGATTGTCTTTTAAGGACGGTGAGCTATACGTAAAAAAGCCGCCAAATAATAAGAAAAAATTTATTCCGTTATTGTGAGTGCCGCCTAATTTGCCATTACCGCCAAAGAAGAAAAAGGGACAAATTAGTGATTTTCTTCAATATGCATGTCGACAAAAATGCGCCTGATTGTTTTGGCCAAGCTTGCGAGTATGCTGCTCAACCGAGCAATGGAACGTTATTTGGCGTTCAATCCGTTAATAACAACTGACGTATTCCCGCAAAAATAAAATTACGTTATTCGGAACGCCGATTGGATTGTCTTTTAAGGACGGTGAGCTATACGTAAAAAAGCTGCCAAATAATAAGAAAAAATTTATTCCGTTATTGCAAGTGCCGCCTAATTTGCCATTACCGCCGAAGAAGAAAAAGTGACAAATTAGTGATTTTCTTCAATATGCATGTCGACAAAAATGCGCCTGATTGTTTTGGCCCAGCTTGCGGTATGCTGCTCAACCGAGCAATGGAACGTTATTTGGCGTTCAATCTGTTAATTACAACTGACGTATTCCGACAAAAATAAAATTACGTTATTCGGAACGCCGATTGGATTGTCTTTTAAGGACAGTGAGCTATACGTAAAAAAGCCGCCAAATAATAAGAAAAAATTTATTCCGTTATTGCGAGTGCCGCCTAATTTGCCATTACCGCCAAAGAAGAAAAAGGGACAAATTAGTGATTTTCTTCAATATGCATGTCAACAAAAATGCGCCTGATTGTTTTGGCCCAGCTTGCAGTATGCTGCTCAACTGAGCGATAAAACGCTTGCTTGATTGTTTTGGCCAAGCTTGGAGTATGCTGCTCAACCGAGCGATGGAACGTTATTTGGCGTTCAATCCGTTAATAGCGACTGGCGTATTCCGGCAGAAATAAAATTGCGTGAAGAATACAGAATAAATAAAGCAACTCATTATTGTTTGGAATACTTGGGTGGGACCGGTTAGTCCCATAATATGCTATCATGGTGTGCCAGTTTCATTAGGTAAGGTCAATACATAAGAATACCTATGCTCCTTGCAGCTGAATGAATAGCTCTGCAACTCATAGCAAGGACTGCCATTCTGGAGAAATAAACTGGTTTATGGACAAAATATTCCGTTTTTGAAATTGAAAATCAAATTAAAAAATTAAAAAATCAAACTAAAGGTAAAAATTAACCTTTAGCACAATAAAAACTAAGGTAAGATTTAAAAAAATGGGAGAGCAAAAATGTAAGAATATAACTACTGTGCATAATAAGGTAAGATATTATATATTACTAACCTCAATCAGTCTTACATCAACAGCAAATATAGAAAAAGGTATAAAATATATAATTACTTGAAAAGCAATTGAAACATTTTTACGGCTCTAAAGGAGAGAAGAATACAGAATAAATAAAGCAACTCATTATTGTTTGGAATACTTGGGTGGGACCGGTTAGTCCCATAATATGCTATCATGGTGTGCCAGTTTCATTAGGTAAGGTCAATACATAAGAATACCTATGCTCCTTGCAGCTGAATGAATAGCTCTGCAACTCATAGCAAGGACTGCCATTCTGGAGAAATAAACTTGTTTATGGACAAAATATTCCGTTTTTGAAATTGAAAATCAAATTAAAAAATTAAAAAATCAAACTAAAGGTAAAAATTAACCTTTAGCACAATAAAAACTAAGGTAAGATTTTAAAAAATGGGAGAGCAAAAATGTAAGAATATAACTACTGTGCATAATAAGGTAAGATATTATATATTACTAACCTCAATCAGTCTTACATCAACAGCAAATATAGAAAAAGGTATAAAATATATAATTACTTGAAAAGCAATTGAAACATTTTTACAGCTCTAAAGGAGAGAAGAATACAGAATAAATAAAGCAACTCATTAGTGTTTGGAATACTTGGGTGGGACCGGTCAGTCCCATAATATGCTATCATGGTGTGCCAGTTTCATTAGGTAAGGTCAATACATAAGAATACCTATGCTCCTTGCAGCTGAATGAATAGCTCTGCAACTCATAGCAAGGACTGCCATTCTGGAGAAATAAACTGGTTTATGGACAAAATATTCCGTTTTTGAAATTGAAAATCAAATTAAAAAATTAAAAAATCAAACTAAAGGTAAAAATTAACCTTTAGCACAATAAAAACTAAGGTAAGATTTAAAAAAATGGGAGAGCAAAAATGTAAGAATATAACTACTGTGCATAATAAGGTAAGATATTATATATTACTAACCTCAATCAGTCTTACATCAACAGCAAATATAGAAAAAGGTATAAAATATATAATTACTTGAAAAGCAATTGAAACATTTTTACGGCTCTAAAGGAGAGAAGAATACAGAATAAATAAAGCAACTCATTATTGTTTGGAATACTTGGGTGGGACCGGTTAGTCCCATAATATGCTATCATGGTGTGCCAGTTTCATTAGGTAAGGTCAATACATAAGAATACCTATGCTCCTTGCAGCTGAATGAATAGCTCTGCAACTCATAGCAAGGACTGCCATTCTGGAGAAATAAACTGGTTTATGGACAAAATATTCCGTTTTTGAAATTGAAAATCAAATTAAAAAATTAAAAAATCAAACTAAAGGTAAAAATTAACCTTTAGCACAATAAAAACTAAGGTAAGATTTAAAAAAATGGGAGAGCAAAAATGTAAGAATATAACTACTGTGCATAATAAGGTAAGATATTATATATTACTAACCTCAATCAGTCTTACATCAACAGCAAATATAGAAAAAGGTATAAAATATATAATTACTTGAAAAGCAATTGAAACATTTTTACAGCTCTAAAGGAGAGAAGAATACAGAATAAATAAAGCAACTCATTATTGTTTGGAATACTTGGGTGGGACCGGTTAGTCCCATAATATGCTATCATGGTGTGCCAGTTTCATTAGGTAAGGTCAATACATAAGAATACCTATGCTCCTTGCAGCTGAATGAATAGCTCTGCAACTCATAGCAAGGACTGCCATTCTGGAGAAATAAACTGGTTTATGGACAAAATATTCCGTTTTTGAAATTGAAAATCAAATTAAAAAATTAAAAAATCAAACTAAAGGTAAAAATTAACCTTTAGCACAATAAAAACTAAGGTAAGATTTAAAAAAATGGGAGAGCAAAAATGTAAGAATATAACTACTGTGCATAATAAGGTAAGATATTATATATTACTAACCTCAATCAGTCTTACATCAACAGCAAATATAGAAAAAGGTATAAAATATATAATTACTTGAAAAGCAATTGAAACATTTTTACAGCTCTAAAGGAGAGAAGAATACAGAATAAATAAAGCAACTCATTATTGTTTGGAATACTTGGGTGGGACCGGTTAGTCCCATAATATGCTATCATGGTGTGCCAGTTTCATTAGGTAAGGTCAATACATAAGAATACCTATGCTCCTTGCAGCTGAATGAATAGCTCTGCAACTCATAGCAAGGACTGCCATTCTGGAGAAATAAACTGGTTTATGGACAAAATATTCCGTTTTTGAAATTGAAAATCAAATTAAAAAATTAAAAAATCAAACTAAAGGTAAAAATTAACCTTTAGCACAATAAAAACTAAGGTAAGATTTAAAAAAATGGGAGAGCAAAAATGTAAGAATATAACTACTGTGCATAATAAGGTAAGATATTATATATTACTAACCTCAATCAGTCTTACATCAACAGCAAATATAGAAAAAGGTATAAAATATATAATTACTTGAAAAGCAATTGAAACATTTTTACAGCTCTAAAGGAGAGAAGAATACAGAATAAATAAAGCAACTCATTATTGTTTGGAATACTTGGGTGGGACCGGTTAGTCCCATAATATGCTATCATGGTGTGCCAGTTTCATTAGGTAAGGTCAATACATAAGAATACCTATGCTCCTTGCAGCTGAATGAATAGCTCTGCAACTCATAGCAAGGACTGCCATTCTGGAGAAATAAACTGGTTTATGGACAAAATATTCCGTTTTTGAAATTGAAAATCAAATTAAAAAATTAAAAAATCAAACTAAAGGTAAAAATTAACCTTTAGCACAATAAAAACTAAGGTAAGATTTAAAAAAATGGGAGAGCAAAAATGTAAGAATATAACTACTGTGCATAATAAGGTAAGATATTATATATTACTAACCTCAATCAGTCTTACATCAACAGCAAATATAGAAAAAGGTATAAAATATATAATTACTTGAAAAGCAATTGAAACATTTTTACAGCTCTAAAGGAGAGAAGAATACAGAATAAATAAAGCAACTCATTATTGTTTGGAATACTTGGGTGGGACCGGTTAGTCCCATAATATGCTATCATGGTGTGCCAGTTTCATTAGGTAAGGTCAATACATAAGAATACCTATGCTCCTTGCAGCTGAATGAATAGCTCTGCAACTCATAGCAAGGACTGCCATTCTGGAGAAATAAACTGGTTTATGGACAAAATATTCCGTTTTTGAAATTGAAAATCAAATTAAAAAATTAAAAAATCAAACTAAAGGTAAAAATTAACCTTTAGCACAATAAAAACTAAGGTAAGATTTAAAAAAATGGGAGAGCAAAAATGTAAGAATATAACTACTGTGCATAATAAGGTAAGATATTATATATTACTAACCTCAATCAGTCTTACATCAACAGCAAATATAGAAAAAGGTATAAAATATATAATTACTTGAAAAGCAATTGAAACATTTTTACAGCTCTAAAGGAGAGAAGAATACAGAATAAATAAAGCAACTCATTATTGTTTGGAATACTTGGGTGGGACCGGTTAGTCCCATAATATGCTATCATGGTGTGCCAGTTTCATTAGGTAAGGTCAATACATAAGAATACCTATGCTCCTTGCAGCTGAATGAATAGCTCTGCAACTCATAGCAAGGACTGCCATTCTGGAGAAATAAACTGGTTTATGGACAAAATATTCCGTTTTTGAAATTGAAAATCAAATTAAAAAATTAAAAAATCAAACTAAAGGTAAAAATTAACCTTTAGCACAATAAAAACTAAGGTAAGATTTAAAAAAATGGGAGAGCAAAAATGTAAGAATATAACTACTGTGCATAATAAGGTAAGATATTATATATTACTAACCTCAATCAGTCTTACATCAACAGCAAATATAGAAAAAGGTATAAAATATATAATTACTTGAAAAGCAATTGAAACATTTTTACAGCTCTAAAGGAGAGAAGAATACAGAATAAATAAAGCAACTCATTATTGTTTGGAATACTTGGGTGGGACCGGTTAGTCCCATAATATGCTATCATGGTGTGCCAGTTTCATTAGGTAAGGTCAATACATAAGAATACCTATGCTCCTTGCAGCTGAATGAATAGCTCTGCAACTCATAGCAAGGACTGCCATTCTGGAGAAATAAACTGGTTTATGGACAAAATATTCCGTTTTTGAAATTGAAAATCAAATTAAAAAATTAAAAAATCAAACTAAAGGTAAAAATTAACCTTTAGCACAATAAAAAACTAAGGTAAGATTTAAAAAAATGGGAGAGCAAAAATGTAAGAATATAACTACTGTGCATAATAAGGTAAGATATTATATATTACTAACCTCAATCAGTCTTACATCAACAGCAAATATAGAAAAAGGTATAAAATATATAATTACTTGAAAAGCAATTGAAACATTTTTACAGCTCTAAAGGAGAGAAGAATACAGAATAAATAAAGCAACTCATTATTGTTTGGAATACTTGGGTGGGACCGGTTAGTCCCATAATATGCTATCATGGTGTGCCAGTTTCATTAGGTAAGGTCAATACATAAGAATACCTATGCTCCTTGCAGCTGAATGAATAGCTCTGCAACTCATAGCAAGGACTGCCATTCTGGAGAAATAAACTGGTTTATGGACAAAATATTCCGTTTTTGAAATTGAAAATCAAATTAAAAAATTAAAAAATCAAACTAAAGGTAAAAATTAACCTTTAGCACAATAAAAACTAAGGTAAGATTTAAAAAAATGGGAGAGCAAAAATGTAAGAATATAACTACTGTGCATAATAAGGTAAGATATTATATATTACTAACCTCAATCAGTCTTACATCAACAGCAAATATAGAAAAAGGTATAAAATATATAATTACTTGAAAAGCAATTGAAACATTTTTACAGCTCTAAAGGAGAGAAGAATACAGAATAAATAAAGCAACTCATTATTGTTTGGAATACTTGGGTGGGACCGGTTAGTCCCATAATATGCTATCATGGTGTGCCAGTTTCATTAGGTAAGGTCAATACATAAGAATACCTATGCTCCTTGCAGCTGAATGAATAGCTCTGCAACTCATAGCAAGGACTGCCATTCTGGAGAAATAAACTGGTTTATGGACAAAATATTCCGTTTTTGAAATTGAAAATCAAATTAAAAAATTAAAAAATCAAACTAAAGGTAAAAATTAACCTTTAGCACAATAAAAACTAAGGTAAGATTTAAAAAAATGGGAGAGCAAAAATGTAAGAATATAACTACTGTGCATAATAAGGTAAGATATTATATATTACTAACCTCAATCAGTCTTACATCAACAGCAAATATAGAAAAAGGTATAAAATATATAATTACTTGAAAAGCAATTGAAACATTTTTACAGCTCTAAAGGAGAGAGGAATACAGAATAAATAAAGCAACTCATTATTGTTTGGAATACTTGGGTGGGACCGGTTAGTCCCATAATATGCTATCATGGTGTGCCAGTTTCATTAGGTAAGGTCAATACATAAGAATACCTATGCTCCTTGCAGCTGAATGAATAGCTCTGCAACTCATAGCAAGGACTGCCATTCTGGAGAAATAAACTGGTTTATGGACAAAATATTCCGTTTTTGAAATTGAAAATCAAATTAAAAAATTAAAAAATCAAACTAAAGGTAAAAATTAACCTTTAGCACAATAAAAACTAAGGTAAGATTTAAAAAAATGGGAGAGCAAAAATGTAAGAATATAACTACTGTGCATAATAAGGTAAGATATTATATATTACTAACCTCAATCAGTCTTACATCAACAGCAAATATAGAAAAAGGTATAAAATATATAATTACTTGAAAAGCAATTGAAACATTTTTACAGCTCTAAAGGAGAGAAGAATACAGAATAAATAAAGCAACTCATTATTGTTTGGAATACTTGGGTGGGACCGGTTAGTCCCATAATATGCTATCATGGTGTGCCAGTTTCATTAGGTAAGGTCAATACATAAGAATACCTATGCTCCTTGCAGCTGAATGAATAGCTCTGCAACTCATAGCAAGGACTGCCATTCTGGAGAAATAAACTGGTTTATGGACAAAATATTCCGTTTTTGAAATTGAAAATCAAATTAAAAAATTAAAAAATCAAACTAAAGGTAAAAATTAACCTTTAGCACAATAAAAAACTAAGGTAAGATTTAAAAAAATGGGAGAGCAAAAATGTAAGAATATAACTACTGTGCATAATAAGGTAAGATATTATATATTACTAACCTCAATCAGTCTTACATCAACAGCAAATATAGAAAAAGGTATAAAATATATAATTACTTGAAAAGCAATTGAAACATTTTTACAGCTCTAAAGGAGAGAAGAATACAGAATAAATAAAGCAACTCATTATTGTTTGGAATACTTGGGTGGGACCGGTTAGTCCCATAATATGCTATCATGGTGTGCCAGTTTCATTAGGTAAGGTCAATACATAAGAATACCTATGCTCCTTGCAGCTGAATGAATAGCTCTGCAACTCATAGCAAGGACTGCCATTCTGGAGAAATAAACTGGTTTATGGACAAAATATTCCGTTTTTGAAATTGAAAATCAAATTAAAAAATTAAAAAATCAAACTAAAGGTAAAAATTAACCTTTAGCACAATAAAAAACTAAGGTAAGATTTAAAAAAATGGGAGAGCAAAAATGTAAGAATATAACTACTGTGCATAATAAGGTAAGATATTATATATTACTAACCTCAATCAGTCTTACATCAACAGCAAATATAGAAAAAGGTATAAAATATATAATTACTTGAAAAGCAATTGAAACATTTTTACAGCTCTAAAGGAGAGAAGAATACAGAATAAATAAAGCAACTCATTAGTGTTTGGAATACTTGGGTGGGACCGGTCAGTTTCATAGCATGCTATCATGGTGTGCCAGTTTCATTAGGTAAGGTCAATACATAAGAATACCTATGCTCCTTGCAGCTGAATGAATAGCTCTGCAACTCATAGCAAGGACTGCCATTCTGGAGAAATAAACTGGTTTATGGACAAAATATTCCGTTTTTGAAATTGAAAATCAAATTAAAAAATTAAAAAATCAAACTAAAGGTAAAAATTAACCTTTAGCACAATAAAAAACTAAGGTAAGATTTAAAAAAATGGGAGAGCAAAAATGTAAGAATATAACTACTGTGCATAATAAGGTAAGATATTATATATTACTAACCTCAATCAGTCTTACATCAACAGCAAATATAGAAAAAGGTATAAAATATATAATTACTTGAAAAGCAATTGAAACATTTTTACGGCTCTAAAGGAGAGAAGAATACAGAATAAATAAAGCAACTCATTATTGTTTGGAATACTTGGGTGGGACCGGTTAGTCCCATAATATGCTATCATGGTGTGCCAGTTTCATTAGGTAAGGTCAATACATAAGAATACCTATGCTCCTTGCAGCTGAATGAATAGCTCTGCAACTCATAGCAAGGACTGCCATTCTGGAGAAATAAACTGGTTTATGGACAAAATATTCCGTTTTTGAAATTGAAAATCAAATTAAAAAATTAAAAAATCAAACTAAAGGTAAAAATTAACCTTTAGCACAATAAAAAACTAAGGTAAGATTTAAAAAAATGGGAGAGCAAAAATGTAAGAATATAACTACTGTGCATAATAAGGTAAGATATTATATATTACTAACCTCAATCAGTCTTACATCAACAGCAAATATAGAAAAAGGTATAAAATATATAATTACTTGAAAAGCAATTGAAACATTTTTACAGCTCTAAAGGAGAGAAGAATACAGAATAAATAAAGCAACTCATTATTGTTTGGAATACTTGGGTGGGACCGGTTAGTCCCATAATATGCTATCATGGTGTGCCAGTTTCATTAGGTAAGGTCAATACATAAGAATACCTATGCTCCTTGCAGCTGAATGAATAGCTCTGCAACTCATAGCAAGGACTGCCATTCTGGAGAAATAAACTGGTTTATGGACAAAATATTCCGTTTTTGAAATTGAAAATCAAATTAAAAAATTAAAAAATCAAACTAAAGGTAAAAATTAACCTTTAGCACATATAAAAACTAAGGTAAGATTTAAAAAAATGGGAGAGCAAAAATGTAAGAATATAACTACTGTGCATAATAAGGTAAGATATTATATATTACTAACCTCAATCAGTCTTACATCAACAGCAAATATAGAAAAAGGTATAAAATATATAATTACTTGAAAAGCAATTGAAACATTTTTACAGCTCTAAAGGAGAGAAGAATACAGAATAAATAAAGCAACTCATTATTGTTTGGAATACTTGGGTGGGACCGGTTAGTCCCATAATATGCTATCATGGTGTGCCAGTTTCATTAGGTAAGGTCAATACATAAGAATACCTATGCTCCTTGCAGCTGAATGAATAGCTCTGCAACTCATAGCAAGGACTGCCATTCTGGAGAAATAAACTTGTTTATGGACAAAATATTCCGTTTTTGAAATTGAAAATCAAATTAAAAAATTAAAAAATCAAACTAAAGGTAAAAATTAACCTTTAGCACAATAAAAACTAAGGTAAGATTTAAAAAAATGGGAGAGCAAAAATGTAAGAATATAACTACTGTGCATAATAAGGTAAGATATTATATATTACTAACCTCAATCAGTCTTACATCAACAGCAAATATAGAAAAAGGTATAAAATATATAATTACTTGAAAAGCAATTGAAACATTTTTACAGCTCTAAAGGAGAGAAGAATACAGAATAAATAAAGCAACTCATTATTGTTTGGAATACTTGGGTGGGACCGGTTAGTCCCATAATATGCTATCATGGTGTGCCAGTTTCATTAGGTAAGGTCAATACATAAGAATACCTATGCTCCTTGCAGCTGAATGAATAGCTCTGCAACTCATAGCAAGGACTGCCATTCTGGAGAAATAAACTGGTTTATGGACAAAATATTCCGTTTTTGAAATTGAAAATCAAATTAAAAAATTAAAAAATCAAACTAAAGGTAAAAATTAACCTTTAGCACAATAAAAACTAAGGTAAGATTTAAAAAAATGGGAGAGCAAAAATGTAAGAATATAACTACTGTGCATAATAAGGTAAGATATTATATATTACTAACCTCAATCAGTCTTACATCAACAGCAAATATAGAAAAAGGTATAAAATATATAATTACTTGAAAAGCAATTGAAACATTTTTACAGCTCTAAAGGAGAGAAGAATACAGAATAAATAAAGCAACTCATTATTGTTTGGAATACTTGGGTGGGACCGGTCAGTCCCATAATATGCTATCATGGTGTGCCAGTTTCATTAGGTAAGGTCAATACATAAGAATACCTATGCTCCTTGCAGCTGAATGAATAGCTCTGCAACTCATAGCAAGGACTGCCATTCTGGAGAAATAAACTTGTTTATGGACAAAATATTCCGTTTTTGAAATTGAAAATCAAATTAAAAAATTAAAAAATCAAACTAAAGGTAAAAATTAACCTTTAGCACATATAAAAACTAAGGTAAGATTTAAAAAAATGGGAGAGCAAAAATGTAAGAATATAACTACTGTGCATAATAAGGTAAGATATTATATATTACTAACCTCAATCAGTCTTACATCAACAGCAAATATAGAAAAAGGTATAAAATATATAATTACTTGAAAAGCAATTGAAACATTTTTACAGCTCTAAAGGAGAGAAGAATACAGAATAAATAAAGCAACTCATTAGTGTTTGGAATACTTGGGTGGGACCGGTCAGTTTCATAGCATGCTATCATGGTGCGCCAGTTTCATTAGGTAAGGTCAATACATAAGAATACCTATGCTCCTTGCAGCTGAATGAATAGCTCTGCAACTCATAGCAAGGACTGCCATTCTGGAGAAATAAACTGGTTTATGGACAAAATATTCCGTTTTTGAAATTGAAAATCAAATTAAAAAATTAAAAAATCAAACTAAAGGTAAAAATTAACCTTTAGCACATATAAAAACTAAGGTAAGATTTAAAAAAATGGGAGAGCAAAAATGTAAGAATATAACTACTGTGCATAATAAGGTAAGATATTATATATTACTAACCTCAATCAGTCTTACATCAACAGCAAACATAGAAAAAGGTATAAAATATATAATTACTTGAAAAGCAATTGAAACATTTTTACAGCTCTAAAGGAGAGAAGAATACAGAATAAATAAAGCAACTCATTATTGTTTGGAATACTTGGGTGGGACCGGTTAGTCCCATAATATGCTATCATGGTGTGCCAGTTTCATTAGGTAAGGTCAATACATAAGAATACCTATGCTCCTTGCAGCTGAATGAATAGCTCTGCAACTCATAGCAAGGACTGCCATTCTGGAGAAATAAACTGGTTTATGGACAAAATATTCCGTTTTTGAAATTGAAAATCAAATTAAAAAATTAAAAAATCAAACTAAAGGTAAAAATTAACCTTTAGCACAATAAAAACTAAGGTAAGATTTAAAAAAATGGGAGAGCAAAAATGTAAGAATATAACTACTGTGCATAATAAGGTAAGATATTATATATTACTAACCTCAATCAGTCTTACATCAACAGCAAACATAGAAAAAGGTATAAAATATATAATTACTTGAAAAGCAATTGAAACATTTTTACAGCTCTAAAGGAGAGAGGAATACAGAATAAATAAAGCAACTCATTATTGTTTGGAATACTTGGGTGGGACCGGTTAGTCCCATAATATGCTATCATGGTGTGCCAGTTTCATTAGGTAAGGTCAATACATAAGAATACCTATGCTCCTTGCAGCTGAATGAATAGCTCTGCAACTCATAGCAAGGACTGCCATTCTGGAGAAATAAACTGGTTTATGGACAAAATATTCCGTTTTTGAAATTGAAAATCAAATTAAAAAATTAAAAAATCAAACTAAAGGTAAAAATTAACCTTTAGCACAATAAAAACTAAGGTAAGATTTAAAAAAATGGGAGAGCAAAAATGTAAGAATATAACTACTGTGCATAATAAGGTAAGATATTATATATTACTAACCTCAATCAGTCTTACATCAACAGCAAACATAGAAAAAGGTATAAAATATATAATTACTTGAAAAGCAATTGAAACATTTTTACAGCTCTAAAGGAGAGAGGAATACAGAATAAATAAAGCAACTCATTATTGTTTGGAATACTTGGGTGGGACCGGTTAGTCCCATAATATGCTATCATGGTGTGCCAGTTTCATTAGGTAAGGTCAATACATAAGAATACCTATGCTCCTTGCAGCTGAATGAATAGCTCTGCAACTCATAGCAAGGACTGCCATTCTGGAGAAATAAACTGGTTTATGGACAAAATATTCCGTTTTTGAAATTGAAAATCAAATTAAAAAATTAAAAAATCAAACTAAAGGTAAAAATTAACCTTTAGCACAATAAAAACTAAGGTAAGATTTAAAAAAATGGGAGAGCAAAAATGTAAGAATATAACTACTGTGCATAATAAGGTAAGATATTATATATTACTAACCTCAATCAGTCTTACATCAACAGCAAATATAGAAAAAGGTATAAAATATATAATTACTTGAAAAGCAATTGAAACATTTTTACAGCTCTAAAGGAGAGAAGAATACAGAATAAATAAAGCAACTCATTATTGTTTGGAATACTTGGGTGGGACCGGTCAGTCCCATAATATGCTATCATGGTGTGCCAGTTTCATTAGGTAAGGTCAATACATAAGAATACCTATGCTCCTTGCAGCTGAATGAATAGCTCTGCAACTCATAGCAAGGACTGCCATTCTGGAGAAATAAACTGGTTTATGGACAAAATATTCCGTTTTTGAAATTGAAAATCAAATTAAAAAATTAAAAAATCAAACTAAAGGTAAAAATTAACCTTTAGCACAATAAAAACTAAGGTAAGATTTAAAAAAATGGGAGAGCAAAAATGTAAGAATATAACTACTGTGCATAATAAGGTAAGATATTATATATTACTAACCTCAATCAGTCTTACATCAACAGCAAATATAGAAAAAGGTATAAAATATATAATTACTTGAAAAGCAATTGAAACATTTTTACAGCTCTAAAGGAGAGAAGAATACAGAATAAATAAAGCAACTCATTATTGTTTGGAATACTTGGGTGGGACCGGTTAGTCCCATAATATGCTATCATGGTGTGCCAGTTTCATTAGGTAAGGTCAATACATAAGAATACCTATGCTCCTTGCAGCTGAATGAATAGCTCTGCAACTCATAGCAAGGACTGCCATTCTGGAGAAATAAACTGGTTTATGGACAAAATATTCCGTTTTTGAAATTGAAAATCAAATTAAAAAATTAAAAAATCAAACTAAAGGTAAAAATTAACCTTTAGCACAATAAAAACTAAGGTAAGATTTTAAAAAATGGGAGAGCAAAAATGTAAGAATATAACTACTGTGCATAATAAGGTAAGATATTATATATTACTAACCTCAATCAGTCTTACATCAACAGCAAATATAGAAAAAGGTATAAAATATATAATTACTTGAAAAGCAATTGAAACATTTTTACAGCTCTAAAGGAGAGAAGAATACAGAATAAATAAAGCAACTCATTAGTGTTTGGAATACTTGGGTGGGACCGGTCAGTTTCATAGCATGCTATCATGGTGCGCCAGTTTCATTAGGTAAGGTCAATACATAAGAATACCTATGCTCCTTGCAGCTGAATGAATAGCTCTGCAACTCATAGCAAGGACTG
>JAVLUZ010000828.1:0-175143 GCA_036768485.1 Mermis nigrescens | reverse complement strand
ACATGGTTATATGAAATCGCTCTGCAGGAAATGGGAGTTTTGGCGCCACTCTTTATAATATGATTAATTATTTACATTTCATTTATGAATAAAGTATAATATAGATCCTGAAAGCCCATTCAATTCTCTACGTGATGGTATAAATTACTTTTAGAATATTTGTGAATTTAGTGAGATAATTCAATGCATCTAAAAATACAGTGGATCGTACACAAATGAATACTTATCGAATCGAAAAGAAAAATATGCCATTTTGTAGCTTCTAGAACCTGCTTTCTAAATAAATAATTTATTTTAAAATAGCTTCAAAATTGATTCAATTAGAATACTTTATAATTTGCTGGCGCCAAAACGTCGTAGACCCCGCTCTGCAACCGATTAGGCAATATGGTTTCTAAAGTAATGTACATATGACCCATTTATTACATATTTGCACAACACGTGGATTTAGGTAGGTATGTACATGAAGCAAAAGCGAGTTTATACGAAGCGTCGACTGAACAAGCGCGAATACAACTGACAATGCATAAGTTTTAAGGAGACGTACGTCATTAATAAATTAAGATTTATCAATGCCAACATTTGGTTAGCCCAAAAAATCAGCAAATCATCTAACATGATCAGAACCCAAAATTCTGAAATAATTTACCCAGGAGGTGACAGTTGACAAGAGGCGATGCCCGAATGAGATTTATTTCGAGTCTAATCAAAGCCGATATGAATAATTCACTGATAAGAAAAAAATGCTACCGACGACAACTTCTTTAATGTTAAAACGCAATCGAATTTTATGGCAAAAATAAAAGAGCTGCAGAAACTAAAAAATACCTTATACACTTAACGACGCAGAACTACTCGTGTCGTTAGAATACATGGTCTTGGGGGAAGGGGATGAAAGGTTTTCAACCCCAGAACAATTTTCACTCCTCCCAGAATTCCTGATTCCTTGAAGGTTTACCAGAATGTCCTAAAATTCGCAGAAAAGGTGCTGTTTTAAGCGTTTTTAGCAATATTTGCTCAAAATTATCAAATTTTCAATACTTCGCGCCATATATTCATGTTTTGACTATATTTTGTCAAATTTTTCGAATTTTTGCTTTTTTTCGAATTTCTGTTATGCTCTTAAACGGATAGAGCATCGTCAGAAACGCCGGAAAACGATATTTTTGACGTGTATCCATCATTTCTGGGCCCAAATGAGGCAATTTACAATTTCATCCCAAGAATTTACATTCTCCGCATCACACATGAGCGTGGAGGGGGTTTGGACCCCGAGAAATTAGGAAACCCTCCGCAGAGTACTGTAGACCCCATAATTCTATGTTTAGTAACATTTTTGGCGATTTAACCCATCCTGACCACCCTTAGTATTTTAGTCATGCCCATGCAGGCCCGTATCCAGGATTTTGCTTTGAGGGGGGGACGACCAAAACCTTTTTAAAATATAAGGGGAACCAAAAAACGATTTAAAAAAAGACGTTTGACGACCGCTAGAGCTGCGCACTTTGCAAATTTTGCTACACAGATGCCTTAAATATAGTGAAAATTCGATGGACACTCTCTTGAACAAATCTCATCTTCTGCACAAAACCTGTGCAGAACAGTAGACATAGATGCAAAATACGCTATACGTTGTATAAAGACTAAAAATGGAGTGTTTAAACCGCGCGCTTGGGACTAAATAGACTCCAATTATAATTGTGAAATTCGGCGCGAAGCGCCAAAAATTTTGCGATTTTTGACTAAAAAACAAAGGGGAGTAAAAGAAAAAAATCAGTCTTAAATTTCGTTTCGGGGGTAGGGGGAAGACACGTGCCCACAGCTGGGCGTGGGGGGCTTGGGGAGGTATGCATCCCTCCTTCTCCCAAGAAACAAAAATACCCCCCCAGAATCCAATTTTTGAATTTTTTTGTTTTTTTCTCGCAATTTTTGATGCCAATGGATAGTGCTCAATGAGAAACGTTGAAAAATGGTGTTTTTTCGCCATAACATGGTGCCGTTTTTAAGGACATTTTTTTGACTTTTGAAAAATCTTGCAACCCTCCAGAATCCTGGTGCTGCCCACGTATGCACGTGCCCCTCTCCCTTCCCCTGGATACGAGCCTGAGCACATGTATGCTCTACATGTCTGGTCGTTAGGGACCACATTGCAGAAATGTCCTAAAATAATTATTATTGTACACTCTGGAGCAATAATCTCTCACAGCCAACCGAACAATAATGATTACTTCAATTACAGTATGAGTAAACAGAAGTTCTGATCTTATTATAAATAAAAATATTCAACAATTCATTAAAGCACGTTCATAAAGTAGCAAGCAAGATATAACAAAGTACAATAAGGTTGATAGCCTAGGGCTGTATTCCACGCTTACGCACGAGCATACGTGGGCAGCAAGAAAATTCCGAGGTCATATTGGGTAAAATTGTCAAAAATGCTACTAGAAATAGAATTCTTGTGTGTCTGCAGTAATCGGGGGGGTTCAACTTATGAAGGTTACAAACCCCCAAACCCTTCCGCGCCCATGTGTGTGCACGAGTCTTGAAAATTTTCAAGTGAATTTTAATTATAAAAAAAGTCATCTCAGATGCATCCAAGCGATCCATATACATAGGTATTTGACCTGTTTAGTGAATCGACTCAATAATCTATTTCAAGGGCTTAATATAGCTTATTGGAACTTGACTATTTTCAAGATATACAATTCACATGGCATTCGTATTAAAAACGTATATTGTAAAGAGAAGTCACATGTTCGAGCGACTCATATTAAAATCAGGTTATCTTACTCCACAAACGTTGGGTATCCCCAAAATTTTAATTTCGTGGAGTAAACATCAACTTAACTTTGTTGAATTAAAGCGACTAAACTTTAAAAACATAAGCTAGGTACGTTCATTATGTCTATGATTCTAAGGTAGAATACATGCGCTTTTTTGGCTAATAATATCCGAATTAAAACGCCGGTTCTTTTAAATCAGAAGGGCCAATTATTATATTAAACCGGATTACAGTAGGAAACTTCCACATTATAAATAGGTACGATTACGATGAATAATAATACAAGAACTAATCGAGCCGAGACCGGGTGCATTATAATCGCTTCAAATTTTCCAGACGAGCTTGCAAATCGGCGTCGGCGTCGAGAACGGCTCCCGCTTCTTCCTGCTCTTTTTTCTTATCTTGTTTAACGCCGGAGGGCATAGAAGGCAAACCTGCCATTTCTTCATTCCACTGAATGCCAAGTTCGTCCAAAACTTGACTGACGATCTTATCGCTGGCGAAAAAAATTTTTTGGATAAAAAGAAAACCAAATATTTTTCACAGCACAGAAGCAGAGAACCGAACAATTAAAAGAATAATAAACCATACAAAAAATACGAAAAAGAAGCAAAGACAACCGAACAACTGCAAGAATCATAAAATCATACGAAAAAATTTTGAACAGAAAAATAACGATCGCTTGTCAAACGTCAACCACTTGATTAATCAATGCACATGTATCTATATGTACGACATAGGAATCGTAGAGTGGGGTGAGTCAGCCCGGATAATTTTCCCTGAAATTTATGGATTTAAAGGTCTAGTACGTTATTCTTTCTTTCTAGAACATAAAAACAAACAAATTTTCGAATAATTTAATGAAATTAAATCGAATACGATGAAAAAATGATTTCCAAAAAATTTGCATTCCTGAGTCAAAAATCCCTAAAAACGGATTAGAAGTGCATATTTTCCAAGACGTTTTTAAAGTTAAAATTCTGTGGGTTGGGGTCAGCCAGATATTGACATGATTGAAAAAGGGCGCGTTTTCATACTGATCAGGGCTGTGAATAATAATTCCGAAGCAAGCCTAAATGTCACTAAAAAATGTTCGACGATCACATACGACCACACATGGGCGGGGAGGGGGTTTGGGGGTATGCACCCCCAGAAGTTGAAATACCCCCCAGAATTCAAATTTTGAAAATTTTTGTTGCTTTTTAGCGATTTTTGATGCCATTGGATAGTGCTCGATGAGAAACGTCGAAAAATGGTGTTTTTTCGCCATACGACCACTTTTAAGACCATTTTTTGACATTTGAAAAGTTTTCCACCCCCCCCAGAATTTCGGTGCTGCCCACCTATGCATACGACCAGACAAGCTTGTGGGGAATTGGGTATCAAAAACCCAGAATACATAATCGGGGTATTTTCTAGTAAAAATGAGACGAATGAAGGTCTCAAAATTGGAGAAAATAAACATTTTCTTCGAAAAGGCTTTTTGAGGGTTAGGAACCAAACAGAACACTGGAAGAAGGGGTATGGGGTATCCCTCTTCCACAACTTTTGAGAAGCATACCCCCTCAGGCTATTTTGGACCAAAACTGATTGTTTGAACCATGAAAATGCGTCAAATGACATCGAACAGTGTAATTTTAAGTACATATATTTATTTTTCCGAGAAGTAGACTGTTCGATTAATTCATCCATTCCATTATTTTGTATATTTTTGATGTTACAGGTCGTTCTATTGCCTATATTGCTTGTTTTCATGCAAATTTAACCATTTTCATGAAATCTAAAATACGACGGCTTGAGTGTCTACAAAAGGTTGACAGTAGGTAACGAAATATCATTTACCTCCCCCAGGAAACTCGGTTTATTTCTTCCCAGAGCTTTTAACCGAGTGCATGTATGTCAGGAACTACGAATCATGATAGTTTTCATGCCATTTTTAGCATGCTATGGTAATTATTGACAGTTTACACGAGCGTGCGTACTGGAAGGGGTGTGTGCGGGAGGCAAAGATGAGCATAGGGGGAATGAGGGAGTTTTACCTTTATCTCAGGTTTTGGAAAATCAAGTACCGTCAGGCGATTTTGACAAAATGAAAGACACGGCAGGACAATTTTTGTGATTATTGTGGAAAAGGACTGAAATTCTACTTGACAACAATCAAAGTACCAAAATTTTCCTGCGCTTCGCGCCGTATTGATAAATTTTTGTATTTTTTATCGCATAAATTGGAGAAACTTTATTAAAAAGAGTCAAGAAGCCCAGTTTGCCGCGCCTAACGTGCTACTGTATCATATTATACTACCCTTAAGTATACATGTACAACATGGGCAACATATTCCTACGACACGTTGCCTGGCTTATTTCTATGTGTAAGCTAAAGAAGTCAATCTGCTATTCTTCAATACTATCATCATGAACAACAATATACTAAAAAGATCCTGTTTCAAACTAAGAGTGACTTCAGAGGTTGACAACCATACGTGGGCAGCACCAAAAATCTAAGGGAAGGATTTTTCAAAGGCAAAAAAATGGCCTTAAAAAATGGTGGTATGGCGAAAAAGCACAATTTTTCAACGTTTCTCATCAAGCACTATCCATTGGCATCAAAATATTGCGAAAAAACAAAAAAAATTTTAAAGATTGAATGCTGAGGGATATTTTGATTTCTGAGGGGTGTTTTGGTTTCTCGGGGGGGGGTGCATACCCCCGACCCCTCCTCCACGCCCAGGTGTGTTGACAACCAGTGATCGAACGGGGTCAGATTTTCACCCCCGGTCGGGGTCGGTGTCGGGGATGAAAAACCCCGGTTTTCGGGGTCGGAGTCGGGGTTGAAGATTAACAGTTAACATTGCATGATTACATACCAATTTAAAAAGGATAAAAACGATACCTTCATTTGTTTGTAGAGCATACTAATAAAGCTGGTTATGTTCAACATTTTATTTTCATTCCAAGTTCAAACATGTTTTTAGCAATTTGGCATTCCTTTCAATTTTAATCACTAATCGCTCTCACTTTTTCGTATTCTTCCACAATTTTTTCTAAACGGTATTCTATGGCGCGCTGATTGTAGAGGAGCCAAATTAGCTTTTTTAGATTGTTTTGGCATTAACGTAATTGAGTAGTGAATAAATTTTTAATTCAGTGAGAAACATGAATTAATTTAAGCTAGCAGACGGAACAAAGTTATTCTAAGAATCAAATAGAGGCTAAAGCGCAGATAGATGGAGGCTAACGCATAATATTATAATAAATCCATAGTGTATTTTTACGAATGACAAAATGCAGAGCGTTTTGGCGCACTTTATGGTGGGGATAAATATGCGAACATGTATGTACGTGTTAACAACATGCCGACCAGGCGTACATCTTATGAAATATCGCGAGGGTCGAGTTTAACATATTCATTATGCTCGTAAATGAATCATCCTTGTTTGTTGTGTGCCGAATTCATTTGCCACTTATACAGTTCTCCTATGCACCAAAAAATTAAATGCTATATTTCACCCCCCCGAAAAAAGGTTCAACCCCGACTCGAAAAATCTTGCCCCGATCGGGGTCGGGGTTAGGCCGCGGTTTTTCGGGGTCGGGGTCTCCGTACGATCACTGTTGACAACCCATAATGTTATCAGAATATGCTCTAAACGTCTCTACGATAACGCAACTATACAGAAAGTATGGATGGCACAGACTGCCATATCAAATCTGAGGCTTAAAATCTTAATCTTAAAATCAAACTCTCCCATCGACCCCAAATCTAGTCCCAGTAGTAATTTTCATTCAGAAATAAGCAGAAACTCAGTGGAAGGAAATTTCTGGACGAAAATGTCCTAAAAGCAGCCACAAAAGGATGACTCAACAGCCAAAGATTGACCGCTTATTTTACGGATTTGCTACTTTGAAAAAGAGACCGGTTACTTGTATTGAGGTTGGTGGAGACCAAGCTGAAAAATAAGTGATTTAGCGTATCTAGCATGAGTACAAATAAGTCAGGCCACGAATTTGTGGTTGCTCCATGTACTCGCTTATATGCATAAACGCAAGATCAGAGCCAGCTTACTTCTAAGTGAGATTCAAAATTTTATTGTAGATCACTTGATGTCTAAGCATATTTTCTCGCAAGTCAAATGAAAAGAACTACTAAAATAGCTCAAGCAAATAGCGCAATTCACGGTGAAAAAATTGAAAAAATAACACAGGTACACAAACAATTATTTTAAAATTTTCCTCATTCAAATCAAAACTACTAAAAATAACCCAATGGAAGTAAAGTATTTTAAGTGAATAGAAAAACTTGAAATGAAATAATAAGAATATGCATGTAATAAGGAGATACTTGCGGCCTCTTGTTGGACGTCTCTAAAGTTGTTCCAATATTTTTGACATTTGCAGATTAATAATGTACATATGCTCTAGAAAACTTAGGGCATGTTTGCTTACCATTCTCAAAGCGTTTTGTAAACCATTTTAGAGGTGAATGAATTAGAAAATCGTTTGAAAATGAGCGTTTTCACTAGAAAACGAACCATCCGCAAAGTCCTTTCTAATTGCTTTACATTGCACAGTTTTGAGACGTCTCATCCGAGATGAGGAAATGAAACCAAACATTTTTTTATAAAACGCCTTCTCCGGTCGCAAAAACGATTGACATAAGCACCAAAAACATAATTTTTTGGCTATCTTATCTAGACGGTGAAAACGTAATGAACCTTTCAAGGAAACCAATGGAATTGAAAAAATTACAGTCAAAAAAGGCTGTCAAAACATTGTTAAAAGATCGCTAAAAACGTTTTAAAGTAATATGTTGTATTCTACGTCGATTTAGGAAAGTGAAACCACCAAGATCACGTACATATGCTCATCCACATACATGTAACGGCTCGAAATTTTGGATGGGGGGTTCCCGACCAATTTGGGAGAGGAGAGGGAGAGGTTATCCATTTTTTGGCCAAAAACGGCCAGAAACCACTTAAAAGAGGCCAAAAAATTCATTATTTTCCAAAAATCGAGAGGGCTGTCAGAAATTTTCTGGCTTAGGGGGAGGGGGACGGCCAACTTCGGGTGGAGGGATCCCACATCCCCCTCTTGCATGTACGCTCATCCATCTTTGAACGTTTGATCCTCTAATAAAACAATAAACTCAAGTTTTTTTGTTTAGAGTAGAGAAATCATACATTAAGCTCAGCTACATTGAGCAACCAGCTGTCAGCAGTTGACCGTAAAATGGAAATGAAGATTCTTCAGAATGATCAGTAGAAGTATAAATGGGCAGAATGAATAAAACAGAGCAAAATTCGTAAACAAATTTAAGACGTGGCATGATTCTGTACAGAACAAAATCCCTTGATTGTTGTGATCATATTTATTACATTTCGTGGCATTCAAGCAAATGCACAGCATGCAGACATGTAACAGGGGGATGGGGATCTCCGATTTTTGGAAAACTCGCGATTTTTGGCCGTTATTGGCAAAAAACTGGAGGTCTCTTACCCCATTCCCCTAAAAATGGTCGGGGACCCTTACATGTAAGACAGTATGAGAATTCTGAGGGGGGGTGGCAAAATTTTAAAGTGCCTCTTAAGGGTCCCAAAAATGGTTCAAACGCGTCAAAAGCATCGTTCTTCGGCGTTTTTGACGACGCTCTATCTCTCTAGAGCATACAAACATAAAAAAAATTCGAAAAAAATAAAAAGCCGAACAAATTGAACAAAATATATTAAAAAAACGAGTATACGGCGTTAAGCGCCAAAAATTTGACACTTTTGAGCAAATAGATGGCTAAACATGATTTAAAACAGCAGCTTTTTACGATTTTTTTGAAAATTTTTGGAAAAATTCGACAAATCGCTAATTTTGGGGGCGATAAAATAAATTTCTGGGGGAGGGGGTTAAAATAATTCAAATTTTTCTGAGGGGTGATCTCCCGAATCCCCAACATCATGTATGTCCTTTATTATTTGATTAAAATCGACCTAAAGTCGATAATTACCTCTCTTCTTCATCCTCTTCGCCGGCCATTGCATCGTCTATCGCGTCATTCATCATTTCTTCCTTCATTTCCATTATTTCAGACTGTTTTTCAAATTCCATCATGATTTTTTGAATTTGAGGTAATTTTAGCTAAAAAAGAGAGGCAATTAGTTGTGAAAAAATACGGAAATCTACAATTTTCATAAACACTGGAAAATTCAAGTGAAGCGATGAAAATCGTAATTCTGTTGAATATACACAAAGAAAACATCTTTTTGTCAGACGCTAATGCATTTATTTGAAAATCAGCTCGGCAGACTGAACCTTAATTAATACGAGAGGTTACGCAGTTTTTTAAGGGGGGAGGGTCCCAAATTAATGACCCTATATTTCGGGATACATATGTTCGCCGGAGCAGTGCATTCTCTGACGTTTCCGAACATGCTCTATCCGTTATGCCCATAAAATTCAATCTTCGAAAAAAATTTTATTTTCTCTTAATAAGCTATGAATAAGTGACGTTTTATTTTCTACGGCGCGAAGCGCCGAAAATTTCCAGATTTTTCGATAAAAGATGCCAATCTTCATGCATTTTCCTACCTCTCCAACATTATTTTTTGGCTAAAGGGGGGGGGAGGGCGACAGCTCTCCCCGCCCCCTACGTAATTAATTTATAATATTTTTATTTCTATACATGTATTTTTTAAAATTTTCTTCATTTAAATTTGATTGGTTTTCGCTTGAATGCCTTTCCTTTTTTCTCTTTCTTTCCTGTTTATTTTCATTTTGATGACTTCCTACTATCCTCACATTCCTCCCAGTGCGCATGTAAGGTGATAAACTAGAATAAAAGAAAAATTGCAAAATCGATACTACGTATGATGCATCGAGGAAGGGGTGAGAAGGGTTATTATCCATACCTAAGGCTTTGGAAAATCAGGTACAGTCAGGTGATTTTGACGAAATAAAGGGTGCTGCAAGCATACATGCACAGTATGGGAATTCTGGGGGGGATGAAAACCTAAAGTGCCTTTTTTGGGCCCAAAAATGGCCGGTACGCGTTAAAAAACATCGTTTTTTGGCGTTTCTGACGATACTCTATCCTTCTAGAGCATGAAATCATGAAAAAAATTTCGAAAAAAAGTCGAATAAATTGACCAATACATCGCTTAAAACATGAATATATGGCGCGAAGCGCCGAAAATTTGGCGATTTTGAGAAAATAGGTAGCCAAAAACCCTTAAAAAGACACTTTTTCTACCTATTTTCAGGTAAGTTTAGGAAACTTTTGAAAAATCGCCAATTCTGGGGGGAGGGTGAAAAATTTTTTGCGGGAGGTGAAAAATGATTGTGGGGGGTGAAAACCCCTCCTCCCAAACCCCCCCCAAGAGCATGTATGGCTGCAAGACAATTTTTCAGCTCGGTGCTAAAGAGGACCGCGAATTCTACTTGAAAATGGTAAGATCACACATGCACACTGGGGGGATTGTTGGCATACATGTAACGGCTCGAAATTTAGGAGGGTCCCGGCGTTTTTTAGGATGGCGAAGGGGTGAATGACCTACAATTTTGGGCCGAAAACGGCCAAGAAAATTCTTTTTTTTCAAAAAATTGAGGGAGGTCAAAAAATTTTCAGGCTTTGGGGGATGGGGGGACGTCCGACTATATGTGGGGGATCCCCCATTCCCCTGTTACATGTATGGGTATGGGGGTACCCCTACCAGGACTTTTGAGAAGCACACTCCTTCAGGCCATTTTAGATTGAAATTGATGGCTTGAACCATGAAAAAGCGTCAAATGACGTCTAATAGTGTAATTTCAAGCACATTAGGCTGTTCAATTCATTCATCCAGATGCTTTTCTTCCATTGTTTTTTATATATTTGATGTTACAGATCATTCCATTGCCCTTATTGTAATTGTTTTCAGGCAAATTTAATCATAATATTCATGAAAAATAAAATACAACGAATTAAGTACAAAAATTTGACATCAAATATGTAAAAATAGACCACCCCAAGGAAAGTCAGTTTACCCTCTCCCTCTCCCAGAGCTTTTAAACGCGTGCATGAATGGGTAAAATAGTCAAAAATTTCCATTGCTTCGCGCCGAATTCATAAGTTTTTGCATTTTTCACCAGTAGAATCCAGAAATTGGCTGAATTCCACTACTAAACTTCGCGAAACACAATTCACCACACAGAAAACGTTTACATGCGCCAAATAAACAAGCGGTATAAGAATTCTCTATTCTAATACTAGCGCTTCGATTTTTGAAATTGAGCTGATATGACAGACATTTAGTTGCTTATTCATAGTCATCATTGCTCGCGTAACGCCCTTCATCGCCTGCGCCATGCTGTCTTGCGATTTCAGCGTCTGAATCTTCAAGGAAACGGCTTGAATATTAGCTCTCATGAGCATAAATTTCTTTACGTAACGCCTGGTGCGAACTAAATCTTTGGCCATTACTTTGACCGCATCCTAAAAATAAAAATGAAATTCTAATGAAATGAACAGTCTGAGTGACAGCACTGATATTTAGAGCTCGCTAATTGCAGGAGCTTGTCGGAGATGAAGATAAAACAAAAATCAACATCAAAAAACAAAGATCAAGATCAATTTTTCCGCTTCTTTTTTAAAAAAGGCTGACTATCATACATTATTTTGGGAGAATAATTTTAGGAAGGCTTTCACCCCTTTGAAAAATTTTTTTCACCCCAACAAAATTCGCGTTTTTCGAAACTTCCCAAAAATTTCTGAAAAATTCGCAAAAAATCGGCCATCTCCCGAAATCGTGGAGGCTTATAGCACAGGGGCCAAACCCTGCTCCCTCTCTGCCCAGGGCCGATGGGTGCGTTTGAAGCGTTTTCAGCTATCTATTTGCTCTAAAGTGTTGAAGTTTCGGCCCTTCGCGCCATACACTCATGTTTTGACTATATTTTGTTGAATTTGTTTGACTATTTCGGAATTTTTTCATGTTTTTATGCTCTAGAACGTTAGAGCATCATCAGAAACGCCGAAAAAGGATTCTTTGACGCGTACACTCACCATTTTTGGGTCCTAAAAAGGCGCTTTAAAATTTCACCCCTGAATCCCCATGCTGTGCATGTTTGCTGACTATCTACCTGAAATTCTAACAATATTATTGACTCCTCAACACACATGCACAACATAGGAATTTGGGGGGGGCGGGTGAAATTATTAAAGGCCTTTTTTAGGTATAAAAATGATAGGTACGCGTCAGAAACATCGTTTTTCAGAGTTTATGACGATGCTCTATCTTTCTAGAGCATAAAAACATAAAATTTCGAAAAAAATCACAAAGTCGGAACAAATTGAACAAGATATAGTCAAAACATGAGTATAATGGCGCGAAGCGTCGAAAATTTGCCCCTTTTGAGCGAATAGATAGCTAAACACGCTTTAAAAAGCATCATTTCTACAAATTTTTAGAACATTTATGGGAACTTTCAACAGTTGTCATGCTTCCAAATAAATCTGCATATTGATGAAACACTTCACGTTGCTTTGCTAGTTCTCCCTGACTACCTAAAATCTGGCGACAAACAGGGTGGTATATATACCGAAATAATAATCTCTGTTTTCACAATAAGGCTTAAAATAAGAAAATTTTGAGTTTAGTTAGTCAAAAGTGTGCTAAAAACCTACCTTGACCGTATTTTCAGTAGACTTCCAGCATTTTTAATTCCGGGTGGATATTGACCCCCGCCTCCGGCTGGTTACGACACTATATACACATATAATCCAGACAAAGGCAATGATTCGATAAAAACTTGCCAACCATGCAGAGGTAGATCACTAACCGTTAATATCTTTATCGAACAACTTACCATTTGCCCTTTTTTGGCCATAGTCTTTATATCATTGATGACCTTCTTCTCTTGCTGTTCCATCTGATTCCGTTCTCGATCTAAATCTCTCATAGCTTTATTGAGCGCCCGTTGATTTTGACGCAGCATTTCCTGTGGCGTCTTTTTCCGTCCAAATAAGAATTCCATTATTAAAGGGTACAGGAAGGAATTTTAAGGCTTCTTTACAATAATTCACTTCAGCAAAAACACAAAATTAGAAATTGATATATGTAATCAGTTGTCCCTAATCATCAAAAGGTTATAATCGATAAGACGATGTTGTAGAAAAAAGTGTTTTTCTAAGTATTTTTAGCCATGTATTTGCTCAGAAATGTCAAATTTGCCATATAATCATGTGTTGACCTATAGAATAAATGGACTAACTTGGAACGGTGTCTAACATAGAATACACTTCATGAAAACTACAATTTCTCATGATAGAATAAGTTTTGATTTGAGGTGTTGACACTAAACGCAAGATAGCAATCTGCCTGAGTTGAAAAGCTTCAGCTTCAAGGGTTTTGTTTTGTGAGGTCACGACCAAATTTTCGTAAAAAACACGTACGACGAGACCACAAGAATTCAACAAGATATTTAAACAGCCACTAGAGCTTCACACTTTGCAAATTTTGCCACCCGGTTATCTCGACAAGGTGAAAATGCAAGCGACGCCTTCTCTTTAACGGCTGACGGACATACATGATCTTGGGGGGGGTTTCACCCCCGCAGAATCATTTTTCACCCCCGCAAAAAATTGGCGATTTTTCAAGTTTCCTAAACTTACCTGAAAATTGGTAGAAAAAGTGTCTTTTTAAGGGTTTTTGGCTATCTATTTGCTCAAAATCGCCAACTTTTCGGCGCTTCGCGCCATATATTCATTTTTAAGCGATATATTGGTCAATTTATTCGACTTTTTTCGAAATTTTTTCATGATTTCATGCTCTAAAAGGATAGAGTATCGTCAGAAACGCCAAAAAACGATGTTTTTTCACGCGTACCGGCCATTTTTGGGCCCAAAAATGGCACTTTAGATTTTCACCCCCCCAGAATTCCCATACTGTGCATGTATGCTGACGGACCTTGGTGGCGCGCTCAAGCGCCTCACAGCGGCGTCCATGGCAAAGTCCCAGGGAATTTTTTAATAAGAGCATTTTAACAATGAGCCTTATCATAAACATTTTACAAAATCAGCCGAATATTTGTTCTAAATTCAGCCTAAAAATGGTTAAAGTTAAAGTTCATCATTTGTTTCTACCCGGGTGTATATACTCGGATACCCGATATGCAGCTCTAACGACAATCTGATATCTAAGCTAGTACGATTCTGTCATAAATATAATTAGTAGTATGGTTCAGCATGGAGTGCCGAAATTTTCACGACTTCTCAAGCAAAACTATCACCAGAAATAGAGTCAGAAAGCTAGAATAGGTTGTATTACAGAACCAAAATAATATACATGGTGTCCAGTAATTTCGTGTAAGGGGTATACAGCGAAAACGTGAAACGTGAAGTTTTTGTGTGATGTGCTTAACACAGTTGGAAAGAGCATTCAATTTTTACTAAAAAAAGTGTACAAATTAGTTAGATAACAATGGCTAAACTTGAAGATTCTGATTTACAAAAAGAGATAGATCGAATTATGGCCGTTGGCGCATTGCTATGGAATGTGGAGCAACATTTACACATCTATGCCTTTACGTTTTGCTGCTGTTCGCCAAACCAATGGAGGGCGTACATGTTTTTAAAAATATTTTTCATTCGAAATTGAATGGGCTTCCCAATGATATATCACATGTATTGTAGAAGTAAACGGTTTTGCCTGAAACCCCTTACACGAAATTACTGGACACCCTGTATAATTCTCAAATGTTCATTTAATGTGATATTAGATGCTATTGCACCAATACATTTAATTACCTGCCTAAACATAAACGCAAGCCTGTAATCTTGTTTTCAACAACAAAAAAAGTCAAATTGTTCAAAGATATAATTTTCAGCATAAAATCTGGAAAAAACAGGACATTAACATAAGCAAAATATGATGGAGGTTGCTAAAGGCTAAATCGGGAGTGTTTAAACCGGGCGCTTGTGACTAAAAAGATTGTAAATAGGATTATAAAATTTAAAGCGAAGCGCCGAAAAATTCTGGCCTATTTTTGGCTAAAAAGAGGAAATAAGGGAAAGATCATTTTCAAATTCAATTAAGGGAAAGAGGGCACACGGACTCCTATCCACCCTGACTATTTCATCTATTATTTATCGCGAAGCGCCGAAGATTTTCACAATTCTACGATTTTTAGCTCGAATTCGGGCTTTTGCAAATTTTAGCTTAGATTAAATTGTGCGCAGGAGATAGATAAACTCATATAAAATAAATCTGAAGTGGAATAAAATGTGATGTGAAGTGGAGGGAATAGGAAAAAACCAGTGAAGGAGTAGAAACGGTGTGACTTTTCATTGTGGTCAAGCAGTAAGCTGTCAATAAAAGTGCAGTGACTGATGCGGCGCTGTGTGATCATCAAAGAAAGCACGAAACATAAATCAGTCCGGCCAAAATTTTGAAAATTTAGCCTTTCTAGAACACATTTTGCAATAAAAATCCGGAATCCTCTAAAATTCTTAAAACCTAAAAAACCTTAAAAATTTTAGAAATTCTTAGCCAAGAAACTCGAAAAACCTTAAACGCAAAAAAACCTCAAAATCTGAGGTAAAACCACGGGTTTTTCAACATTTAAGGGTTTTTGTAAACCTAAATTTCGAGATGTGGAAAAAATTTTGGGCTTCCTCCACATTGTGGGAAATTTCGGTAATGCAAAAGCTCCGTATCCAGGAGGGTGTATCCAGGAGATACACAGGCCCCCCTGAAACGAAATTGAGAATGTTGTTTTCCTCTACTCCCCTTTGCTTTTTTAGCCAAAGATCGAAGTCTAGTTAGTTCCAAGCGCGCGATTTAAAGACTCCATTTTTAGTCTTTATACAACCTAAAGTGTATTTTGCACCTATGTCTTCTGTTTTACACGGGTTTTATGCAGAAAATGTGATTTGTTCAAGAGGAAGAACTCCAGAAATCGGCTGAAGTGCAGTGGTGAAGATCTGAAAATGCAATTCTAGGAAATAGAACATATTACTGATCGTTAGGTATATTCATTGCATTACCTACACTATGTTTACAATTACAAAATATTCAAAAACTCGTTTTGGGTTCCTCAATTTTATGTAGGACGGACCTTCTGCAAAAAACAACACGAAACAGCGGTATTTTTACACGATAAATAACAGTGTAAACACACATGCATTCGCAATAAATGTAAACAGCATCAGCATAGACAGTAAATTTTTTATTCACAGAAACATGTATAACTAGAATTGCACAAAAATAAAGCAACTGACTTAAGACTCGGATAACTTGTCTATGGCATCAGTAAAGGTATCTCTGGTAATATTCTCACTAACATCTTCTTTCTGATTAATTGATTCCTTAAAGCTAATCAGAATAAAATGTGATGGATGAAAAGTGGACGCATTTAAATCAATAAACTTTAGGCCAAAAAATATTGAATCTACACTTTCACAGATAAGACGATTGCGCGAATTATCTTCGGCTAAATTTATAGCAGAAAATACCCGTTCAACAGAAGCATTCGAAAAAGGTAAACACAATATAGGACCTGAATAGGTTGTCCTTAAAATCAATCACTTTGGCATGAATTGTGGTACTTCTGCAAAATAATAGGTTTTATAACACACCATTCTCCAACAATAATGATAATGGTAGTAGATAAGGCACTGAATAAATCATAAGTGTTTGTGTAACAAATCCTGGGACTCATGTACCTACAAAAGCTATATGTCAACTCCTACCGTAGTATGTACGAGTATAATCCTATTTCATATAATTTAATAATCTTTACCATCAATCACCTAATTAAACATGTATGTCTGAATAGCTGACGCCATTAACTTAACAAGGATGGGTAATTAATTACCTAATAAATCAGATGATCTTACTACATTCCAATCCAGTTTTGAACCCATAATCTGCTGACAAAATTCCGAATAATCACAATTAAGCACTATTTTACGTAACCTGACTTGTTAGGACGATTTTCTAAGCCAATAGCAACCATTACATGGACAAAACAGGCAGGATAACATCTAAAAATATTACCTACATAAGTAATTAATTATGGCTCCTATTTCTGCATTCACTAAGCCAAGCCTAAACAAGAAGGAAGAATCAAGCATCTTGAAAGATGTCCCTTGGAAGAAATATTGGAAAAACAACAGGTTGCATTTATATTACGGTAGCTACATTTTGTACAAGTGTACTCACCGCTTTTTCCCAGCAATTTGGTTGACATGATAGACCAGACCCAATATTTTTTCCACATTTTCCACGTTTTTTGGGAGGTTAAAAAAGGTCGAAAATAGAGCGCCTGTGTTGAAAACGCAGTACACTTTGCGCATAAAAATTTTGCGCTTCACTAGGAATATTACGATCAGCAATACGTTATTTCTGTTGAAGCTTGATTTTTCTTCCTTCAGTAAAGCATTTTAGCGAATTTCTGAAGTCGCTTGTGACAATAAAAACTTTTCCGGCGAATTTTCATCTTGACTATGGATACGAAATTTCAACTAAAAACATCAAAATATCCACGATTTTATCATTATCTTCCATAAAAGAAGCATCTTCAGTTGGAATATTTGAAAACAGATAATTTTCCATTCTCTTGCTTTTGCCCATTTTCTATTTTCCGTTGATTTTCTGTCTTGACCATGGGTATGAAATTTCAACTAAAAAATATCAAAATATTACCGATGTTAGATTAATCTTTCATAAAAGAAGCATTTTAAGAGAAAAATATCCGAAAATGGAAAATTTACCATTTTTTACTTCCATTTTCCGGGTTTCACCCATTTTTCCATGTTCCGAAAATTTTTCATATTGACCATGGATACGAAATTTCTAGAAAAAACATCAATATATTCACGATAATAGGAATTGAATCAAGCCAGAAAATTTTTGAAGCTTCACCCTGTAAAACGCATTTTTGCAATACAAAAATATTCCACAAATGCCAACCAAGCCTGAAATTTTTTTCATTCTTCAAAATTTTGGTTGACTAATAGACCAAAAAGTTAAAAAATGGCGTATGTACTGGGTGCACGCTAGTGTAGTTTTCTTTCAGTCAAACTCCCAAATGACCTAATACATGTACGTACTAGCTAATACAATACACACTCGCAAAAAGTAAGGCACTGATTGGGTACCAACGTTGGTACCCAATTTTTTTAAACACCAACGTTGGTCTTCATGCATGCGTTAGGTACCAACGTTTGTCTGCTTGAAAAGCAAGCCCAAATGCACATTAGTCAGCGCTGCACACCACTGCGCCATAAGTCTTAGTTCGAATATTCTCAATGATTGTCATAAATAATAAATTTGTAAATGTTACAGTCCAGAAGCTTTATTATATCAACGATTGTTTTGTACTTTCAGTAAAACTTTTTCGATCGTTTTCTTTATTCACCTGACACGTGTTTTTGAAATTTTTGAGTCAGATATGTACCTATAATACCTATATGTACATAACCTACCTGACGTGCATGATTATATTATTTTTATGTATTATGTAGATATGTAAATATGTACCTTCATAGACATATATTTATTCTTACATCATGTCTGTACATTGTGCGACTTTGTTTTGTATAAAGATCTTTTTCGCTTTTACTTGATAAGATATACAAAAATCAAAGTTTTTGCCTCTATTATACTTAAGCCTGATTTATACTTCACGCAAACTACGCCGCAAAGGGGTTTTGCGGCCACAGTATGCCCAAAAATTAGTCGACCCTGCGCGAATATTCTGCGGCAAAATCCGCTTGCCCGCGCCGCGTCGTGCATTTATACTTCACGTGGCGAGTTCGCCGCGTGGACAAAAAAACCAGTGACAAGGTGGCGCCTCACCGCTGCTTTGCAGCCGCTTCAGCGCAATGCGTTTATACTTCTTGCGAAGCAGAATATTGCATAAATCAATACCTCATTAAAATTCAAAATGATTCGACGTCGACACTCGGCTCGAAACCTCATTAGCATTCGCAAGAGCAATGGGCTTTTTGACTTTTGCGGCGTGGCAAAAAAATGGCCGAAAAAGCTAAAAATAACAATTTTGACTCCTTGCGGCGCGGCAGAAGTATAAATTAGAAAGCGGCGGAAAAATCTAGGCTTTTGTGAATCAGTCCGCGGCGCAGCGGCCGCGTGAAGTATAAATCAAATTGCGGTGGCGAATAATTCGCCGGCTGCTGCGCCGCAGCCCAAAGTATAAATGGGTTTGCGCGAAATTTCTGCAGCGGCTGTTGCGCAATTTCTCGCCGCTTCGCTCGCCGCGTGGAGTATAAATCAGGCTTTAGGCTCAGGCTTGGTATATCTGAAAAGGTGTTTTAAGCTGCTTAGGTCGAGGCCGCTCCCGCTCAGGTCGATGTATAGATGCTTAGGTCGATGTACATATTGATGCTTAGATCAATGTATAGATGCTTAGGTTGATGTATAGATGATTAGGTCGAAGTATAGATGCTTAGGTCAAAGTATAGATGCTTAGGTCGATGTATAGATGCTTAAATCAATGTAAATAGGGTATCTACATGTGATTCTGCATTCAGCTGTTTGAATCTTCAAATACTTAGGTCGAGAAGATGCGTGCTTACATAGGTCGAGAAGAGGCTAATTAACAAAACCCATAGCTTTTGTAATATTGGGCATATACGGATAAAATTTTTTTCCGCACTTTCTTTCAACATGTGCTATGTACCGAGCAAAAATTCCGCTCTTCTGAAGTTTATTTTTAGTATTCTGAAAGTACCATATTATTATACTAATACTTTATTTGTAAAAAAACAAAGTCGCAAGGAAAATAAAATAGCATAGTGTAATGTGAAATGTCCTGGACACACAGGCAAATAGATTGCACTCACGTGTGCCCCATGAAAAAATTCCCGAAATAAACCTTTTTCAAATTTCTCTTAAATATCTCAACATTTGGGGAACTTCGAATATATTGTGAAAGGTCATTCCAAATTCTAGCTGATCTAGTAGAAAAACAACACTTTTTACAATCAAGTCGAAATTTTTTTAAATAGATCTGATTTGCAAATGCATTCCTAGTACGCGAATGACCATAAAACTTAAAAAAATCTTCAGAAGGTGAGAGATTATTGTGAATAATATTATACGTAGAAATGCACGCGGGTACCCGAATGGGTACCGGAGTAGAAAATAATTTTACTACCCGGGTACCACCCGAGGTATACCGAGTACCCAGAATCCCCTAATATAAAATGGAAAATTAGCACTGCAGTTAGGCAAATTGTGCTAAGAATTGAATTAGAAAGCTAGAAACATATTGCTTCTAAAGTGCGACTGAATCACAATGTAAATGTGATTTGATATAATCAACCGTAAAATGTTAAATAAGCGAGTCTGTTAATATTTCCTATTATCACTATATATCATGCATACGGTCTAGACATATTCCATTATTCAGCTCTTTAGTTACATTATTTTATTTAAGCCGAATTCTTCTTATTCTTCATTGTAAACAAATTTAAACAAGAAATTATCTGTTAGTGACGCTTTTTTATAATTCATTTACTTCAGTGACCATTATATAAATTTAAACTGCAACTTTTATTCACATCGTGCGCGCAACTGTTTTAGTTAGACCTGGTTCAAAGGCTATCAATGTTCCAAATGCAGTCAGCCATAGGCGTAGCCAGGGGGGGCATTGGGGGTACCTGCCCCCCTCCCGAAATTTTTCAGAAATATTGTTGATTTTTTTTGTTGCAATGATGTATGTCCAGAAAACTAAGTTCAAAAAGGTGAAAACTTCAAAATTTTCCGCGCCGAGTCATTATTATTTATTGTTATATAGATCCAATGAATTTAAAAGCTTGAATCTGCTAAAATAATCCACAACTTCACATCAGTTTAGTAATTTAATGCACTATTTGTTCGTTGAATGAAACTGCGCATGCTTGTTGAGCATGATAGTAAAAGTGCGAAAATGATTGCGAACCAGTTTGTCTATTCTCTGCTTTGTTTGTCTTTTATCTACCAGTTTGTCTATTCTTTTATTCCTTTATCTTTCTTTACAAGGACACATAATCCTATTTTAATTGGCAGGAATGGCCAAATTTTCTTATGTTTTAGCGCATTTCTTGTTCTATGAACTGCATTTTGTTAATTAGAAGGCCACAAATGGGCCTGAAAACGGTAAGAACAAAATTTTAATGGACACATCTTTCTATGTCTTATTGGCAGCGACCCGTTCCTGCGCTATGTACCCAGCAGAGGTCGAAAAACGCATTTCGGATCAGGTTTTGCAATGTAGGAGTTCATCAATTTCAAGTGTTTTTGAGCTTGCTTCCGAACCGAGATTTGGCCGATTTTGCGAAAATTTTAATGTTACTATTTAACATTAAAGTGTTTTTTACAAAATTTTCCGGGACTCTGCCCGGATCCCGCTCACCAACTCAGACATCCCGCAGCCATAAAATCTCGTTGTACATGTGCAACGAGATTTTAGGGAGAACAAGCCAGGTAAAAGGGTTAGGAATTTCTAAAAATTTCTGGCATTTCGCGTTTTTTTTATATAATAAATTGAATTTCAAATTTTTTAAATTTTTTTAAAAATAAATTTTCGTTTTGCGCCGGCATTAATTTGTCTGTTTTGTATGATTTAAGCGGTTTAAATTGAGTTTAATGTGCAAAAACGTCAAAATTTTCCGGCGCATAGCGCCCACAGTTACTGTTCTTTCTTTTTGTAAAGCTCCAGCATTGCATTTAAATGCCTGAATCACTTAAAATATCTTCAGTCAAAGTTCGTAATTCGCACTTTTCTTGTTAGAAGCTTGAATTGTCAAAGCTGTTTTGTACAAATTTGATAATTTTCTTTTCTATCAGATTATTAGTATTCACAGAGCTACAAACTGTTAAGGGTGGAAAGAATGACTAAATTTCTTGGCACTTTGCGCCACTTATGAATTCCGAACTGTTTGTCAATAGAAAGGCCATAAATTCTACATGAAAACGTTTATGCCCCGAACCAAAATTCTGACTACGTCTCTGCAGCCAGCTCCAGATAGACTAAGACTTGTTTTTGAACAAATTTTCATTTCCGGTTGATTTCAAAATTGCTTTTCGTTGATGTGTTTTCCTGCTGCAAATGTTTTAATGACGCTATGAAGATACAAAACCTGCTTCACAATTTTTGCTTTGAATTATGAAAATGACATAAATTTGATTAAATGCATATGAATTCTTCAGATTAAAGCCTTGATTCTATTTGATCTTGCATTAATTTTTCAATAATTTTAATGCTTAAATATCTCTTTTCCCTAGACCTCACTGTCAACTGTAAATAAACGATGTTCACTGCATTCTCTTTTATCTAAGGTCCTACCGGGTATACCCGGATTACCCGAGTACCCGGGTAATGAAATAGCCGAGTACCCGGGTAGTAAAATTTGCAAAGTGTGCAGCTCTAATTATATGTAACAATTAAATCAAAATAAATTCTACGGAGTTCAGGCCTCTCTAAATTTAAGGTTTTTAGCCTTTCAGCATAAGAAAGTCCCATATATCCAATTAACCTTTTAGTAAATTTTCGCTGTACCCGTTCAACCCTGTTGATATCAGAAAGCAAATAGGGGCTCCATACAGTTGGACATGCTCTACTATAGGCCGAATTTAAGCAAGAACCAATATCTTTAGATCACGTGATTCAAAACATTTGAAAATCAAAGCACTCATTTTCAAAGCTTTCGCTGATATATTAGTACAACAACAACTAGATGATAAGTTTGTTGTTAAGGAAACACCTAAATCTCGAATTGAGGAACCTGCATCAGATAACAAAAAATGGTTTAGGTGATATGTAACTTTAGGATTAGCGTACCCTAGATATAACACAGAACATTTAGGGAGAGATATGCTTAACTGATTTTCTTCAGACCAGGAAACCAACCAGCTTATCTATATCTTTTTGCAACAAAGTACAATTTTGAGAAAAATTAAAAAGCTTCCAATCATCAGCAAAGAAAAAGACTTCACTATGCTCAACAGCTTGAACAAAATCGTTTACAAACAACAGAAATAAGGAGGGTCCTAAAACGCTATCTTGAGGTACGCCACTGATAACTGGTTTCCGATCAGAAAAAGCGTCAAAAATTTTGACCTTAAAGCCTCTGTAGTGTAATATTTACGAATTTATCATTTATGACAATTATTACAACATAAGAACTAAGAGTTACGGTGCAGTAGTGTGCAGCGCTGACTAATGTGCATTTGGGTTTTATGGGGAGGGTTTGAAACCCTCTACTGGTGAATTTTTGCTTATTCTGCTTTTCAAGCAGAAAAACGTTGGTACCTAACGCATGCATTAGGTACCAACGTTGGTGTTTAAAAAAATTGGGTACAAACCAACGTTGGTACCCAATCAATGCTCAAAAGTAATGCAATAATTTGTTTTGCGGCTAATGCGTTCCATTTCTAGATACGACTAATTGCTATTCTTGCAAGGCGAGGGTTCTGTTGGTGGCTCTGGATTTCCGACTGATGCATAGGATAGGTGCACAAACTACGCTATATATACATGTACCTGTTTTTTCCTCTTGCTATTTTATTTATTTAACCTTTTAGAGTCCGCTCTATGAAGCAGATGTGCTACAGCAATGCAATCTTAATATGTTTCAAATCTGTAAAATGTAAGACTGTATGCAAAAAACCAGAGCAAAAACTCTCCTCTCTATTATGTTGTTCATATGTTCCCATTTGGGAACATTGGCTTCTTGGGGAACATTTTTGCCAAATTTCATGTTCTGTTATGTTTTGCAAAACATATAAGATTAAAGCGATCTGGTACAAACATTGATAACACAAGTAATCTAAACTGTCAAATTGTCAAATAGAGAGCCTACAAGGGTGTGGTTTTGAGTTTTTGAAACCTTATGGGAACCATAAATCTCAGAAAACCATGGAACTTTCAGCAGACACCATAACTTTATATTTGTTTTTTATTAGATTTGCTTGCTTTCTAGATAACATTAAATAATGTCTAGCTAAGATGAGTAAAAAACTATTACTGAGCTGTAATCTGTATTTTTGTTTTTTGCTGGATTTTTCAAAATTTATTGGTTTTCTCATTTCTATGCTGTTGAACTAATGCCCGTAATCTCAGAGCTATTTACACTTCATTGACGTATTTTGGTATACTAGAAATTAAAAACCATGAATCAAGATTCGGGAAATAAGAGGAAGTCAGGGTGTAATATAGTCAATTTGGCAATTTCATCCAATTTTCAATAAGTAAAATTTTACAGTGAATAAGAGTAAGTCATAATATCATACGTTTACTCATTCGGACATTTACCTATCTGCAGTTATTATCGATAGTCCAATAAACTTACACTCAAAGTTTAGTTATGTTGCTAGCATGCTTCTGAGCTATTAAAAAATGTTAGAAATCAGTAGTTATATAAAGTTTGATAAAGTACAGTGCAAGTTCTACAAATCAAAAACACATGATATTGTGCATGAATTCAAGAAAATTTGTCTCTAAGCGTCAAAGATTCATGACTCTTCAAGTTATAGTAAAAAAATAAAGCAAAGTGAGGTAGAGCAGGTAATTTCTGCAAAAGCACCTAAAATTATCTACAGAAACACTTGAATTTTTGCCTAAAAACCGCTAGGAATCAAGAGCTACATTGTTGTGTAATCATAACACATAGACCCAAGTAAAGAATCCCATAAACCTGCATTTAATATTTTGAATATGTGCATTGGAGTCATACCAGAATGCTTGTGGAGTTCTAGAGAATTCAAAGAATGCATGAGAGGTCACTAAAGAGCATAGCCGAGGTTACATATGCTGCCCCATAGATTTTAGTCTCTTTCCAGGAATTAAATATTTTTGCACTCCTAGGAGCCAACATTCCCAAACGGGAACATCAATATAAATTTAACCATAACTTTTGATGAACAACTAAATAAAAATAAATTACATACCAAAATGATCAGAAAACCTCTGCAAACATGACTGCATGGCATTTGGCTCAAAAATTTTGTATGCCAATTGACAATATGCAAATTTCTAAACATGTCAAACTTTCGCTATTCTTGTCCAACTTAAGACAGTATAGCATAGCACATACTCATGATTTAGTTTTGAAATTGCTCTCACAGGATATGCGAAGATCTTGTTTCTCATCCAAAACAAGTCTTATTTAAATCAAATGAGTAGTTGTTTTGCAACAAAATTTTGAAAATATGTTCCTGATTGGGAACGTTGGTCACTAAAAGGTTAAGCGGTGTCCCGCAAGAGAGCGTGATAGGGCCAACCCTTTTCCTAATTTATATAAATGATTTATGCGATAATATCAATAGTCGTGATACGTTTATTTGCCGATGATGTCAAATTGTATAATTTGTCCACTTGTAATGATGTACTTCAAAATAATCTTAATAAGCTTTATATACGGTCGCGTGAATGGCAGCTTCAGATATCTTTCAATAAATGCTTAATTTTATACATGGGTTATAAAAATCCAAAACATCAATATTTCATTGGAAATCAACCTTTGCCTTCTGATTCCGACTGCATTTGTGACTTAGGTGTTCTAAGGTCTCAAAATTTGAAATTTCAACAGCATTATCACAAAATAATTAGAAAAGCTTCTCAACGCTCTAATTTGATACTGAAGTTATTCTTTCCTAGTGATAATGAAATTTTATCTCGCGCATTTTAGATATATGTTCGTCCATTACTTGAATACTGCTCTTCCATTTGGAATCCTTATCGTATTTGAGATATTGATCGTATCGAAGAGTTCAGCGCAAGTTTACGCAAAGCATTTTTGTTTTTAAGAGCGGTTTGTCTTATAACGATCGCTTAATTAAACTGTCTTTAGAACGCCTCGAATTACGCCGTATCTGTTTTGCTTTGTTTTTGTTTTTTCAAATTATTACTGGACAGTCTCATATTTTTTGTGACAAGTTTTCCGCTTTCAATGACAATTGTACTCGCTCTGCCAATAATTTTAAGCTTATTGTTCCTGTGGCTCGTTCCGATATTCTCAAGTATGATTTCAGTCAAAGATATGTAAATCTGTTGAATTCGCTTCCAAATGATGTTGTAAATTCACCTAGCCTGGAAATTTTCAAACGCAAACTCAATACTATCGATCTGTCTATTATTTTAAAGGGGCATATGTACGTTGTCACCTTTGTTACTGCATGTCCCTATTGCTAACGTTATAGTCGTATATACTCGTATGCATACGTGGGCATGATGGGGGGGTTTGTAGGGTATGCATCCCCCCAGAAGTTTAAATACCCTCAGAAATCAATGTATCCCCCAGAATTCGAATTTTGAAATTTTTTTGCTTTTTCAGCGATTTTTGATGCCATTGTATAGCGCTCAATGAGAAACGTCGAAAAATGGTGTTTTTCGTCATACGACCACTTTTAAGACCATTTTTTGGCCTTTGAAAATTTTTTTACACCCCTACCCCCAGAATTTCGGTGCTGCCCACCTATGCTCGTATGTTCTAATGTGTGTCATTTGAAATATCGTTGTCTTTTCTTATCGAGTTACATCCCTTTTTTTGTATTTGTGCTTTTTCTTGGACGTTGCAATAAATGCTTTTTGTTTTGTTTGTTTTTTCAGCAAATAAGTTATGACGAATGTGCAACCTTGTATTTGGGATATGGCAACCCTAAAACATCTATAACCTTTTCTTAAAAGATCTAGCTGATGCAGAAGCTTCTATCAAGGATTTAGGAGTTTTTGTTAGTAATGACCTGTCCTCTAGCATTCATTGTGTGAATATTGCATCCAAAGCTTCCAGAGTTGCTTCTTTGATACAAAACACTTTTATTTCCAGAAATATTGATTTGATGGTGAAAGCATTTAAAGTTTATGTAAGACCGATACTAGAGTATAGCACGGTGGTGTGGAATCCTTACCTAATAAAAGACATCAACCAAATTGAAAATGTTCAACGTAAATTTACAAAACGAATACTTTGGCGGCATCAACAGCAAAATTTGTCTTATAGCGAACGGTTGAATTTGTTAGATCTTGAAAGAGTCGAAACACGGCGTATCAATTTTGGCCTTACTTTTGCTTTTAGGATAATTAAGGGACAGTTGCTTTCTGTTTCAGATTTTTTCGAATTTGCACCTGACAGTGGTACTAGGTCAAATAACGACATAAAGTTGTATATTAGAAAATCTCCTTTGGATTGTAGAAAGAACGATTTTGCAAACAGGGTGGCTAGAATTTGGAATACATTGCCACAATGTATTGTTGACTGCAGAAATTTTAAACAGTTAAGGGTTTCAGTTTCAAAGCTTAATTTATTAGAATTTCTTAAGGGGCGTATGTAAGTGCACTGCCTATATATACGCCTTGGCTTTACTTCACATACCAACTCACTTATTTCGCGTTATTTTTTGCATTTATTGACAATTCCTTTCCTAAAATTGCTAATTTCATAATTCTTTGCATTATTGTATTGGTATTTGTTGTAACATTTCTTGTCCATGTAATTCAGCCAATAAACTATTATTAACTATTGGAGTAAGTTAAGAATATGGTACTTTCAGGATACTATGAAATAGACTTCAGAAGAGCGGATTTTTTCGCTCAGTACTTAGAACATGTTGAAAGAAAGCGCGGAAAAAATGTTCATCTGTCTATGATCAATATTACAAAAGCTATGGGTTTCGTTAATTAGCCTTTTCTCGACTTGCGCAAGCATCTACTCGACCTAAGTATTTGAAGATTCAAACAGCTAAACGCATAATCACATGTAGATACAACAAATTTACGTCTATATAAGCATCTATGCATCGACCTAAGCGTCTATGCATCTACCTAAGCATCTAAACATCGACCTAAGCATCTATACATCGACCTAAGCATCTATACATTGACCTGAGCGGGAGCGACCTCGACCTAAGCAGCTTAAAACACCTTTTCAGATATACTAAGCCTAAGCCTAAGTATATTAGAAGCAAATACTTAGATTTTCGTATATCTTATCAAGTAAAACCGAAAAAACATGCAAAAAATGAAATTTTTTTTAAAGTTCCTTAAAATTTCAAACAGCTTTCCGCGCCTTTTTTCTTGTTTCTCCTTCATTGCTATGCTTCCTTCCATAATTTCAGCCGATATTATTTTTTCTGACAAATGTGTAAGTCTTTGGATCAAGCCGTTTAATCGTCCTACCCAACACTCAAATCGACAGTTGCCTGCAACTTTGCAAGTATGGCTCAGATTTTCACCAAATTTTTTTCCGCGCTTCAATTTATCATGTTCTACCAGTTTAGCACAAAAATTTTGGCATTCCGTATTCGTTTTGCTCCTTTTCTTAAAGTACCATATTCTTAACTTTAGCCTTAACTATTATATTATTAATTCTTATATGTGTTTCGTTATGCAGAAAATGAAATAACTTGGTGCAGTTTAAAATCTGTCGAAATCGTCAGGCTAAAATCCGTCAAAGACCCTTTGCCGTCAAAAACTTGTCAGCGTACCCTAAAAACCGTCAATCTGAAGAGAAAAAGGTCACAGCCGGTGACCTTCCTCGCCCGCCACGCCAGTGCGGCCAACTTACTTCGGTCTATTCACACCTGACGTTTACAGTAAAAAATGTATATTTCAATTGCGCGAAAGTTTTAACTTGCTGATATGAAAACTTCTTGTAACGCGAATATATCAATAATCGCACCGATCGTCTACTGTTATCTGCTAACGTGCAACCGTCTTGTGTTAAATATTTCAATCAGCCAAATTTTTTCAAGATTTATGTTTATTGATTAGAGAATAGCAACTGACTTTTTACAAATAGTACTGGAAAACACCCGGTATCAAGTGTAGCAGGAGTGCTACAACACGGCTAGAAATGCCTACTTTGAAGTTTAACCCGTGACGTTGATGTTTCATTGTTCCTCAATATCATTAAATACTTTGCGCAGTTGTGAGCAAGAGCCCGAGTAGTCGATTAGTACTACACACGCGAATCATAGCGGAAGATCCGGGAAACCGGTGCGGGTAAAATTTTGCTCACGTAACGGTGGGAGGCGGCGCCCCCGTTACATATTTGAGGTCCCAGAGTTCGTTCTCTGAAGTTGTCTGCGCTTACGCTTTCTCCTAGAGGGGAGGAGTGTAGCAGGAGTGCTACTACACGGCTACTAGAAATGCCTACTTTGAATTTTAACCCGTGACGTTGATGTTCCATTGTTTCTCAATATTATCGAATACTTTGCGCAGTTGTGAGCAAGAGCCCGAGTAGTCGATTAATACTACACACGCGAATCAGAGCGGAAAATCCGGGAAACCGGTGCGGGTAAAATTTTGCTCACGTAACGGTGGGAGGCGGCGCCCCCGTTGCACAAGTGTGCTCATTCGTGGAAGAAATCTGGTATTACAGTAATAAGACATTTGTATATTGTGCAATTGCATGCTCCAGATTAAAAAATAGGCTTACACATTGCATCAAGAATACCTTCACTTGTGTACCTACTTACATAGGTAGATGTAACAGGGGATGGAGGGGATTTCCCCACTCAAAGTCGGACGTCCCTCCCCATCCCCCCAAAGCCAGGAAATTTTTGAACCCTCGGTCGATTTTTGAAAGACATTGAATTTTTTGGCCAAAAATTGGAGGTCATTTACCCCCTCCCCTAAAAAATGGCCGTGACCCCCTAAAATTTCGAGCCTTTACATGTATGTACATATTTATGTACCCAAGTAATTATAGGTATGCGCTAACGCTCAATAGCAATGGCTGGAGATCGGTAAATAAAGATCCCCACATGCAAACATTTTGTATTTTTAGGCCAGACTGATTAGGCATAGGTGGGCAGCATCCAAATTCTGGGGGCAAGATCTTTCGAAGGTCAAAAAATGGTGGCATGGCGGAAAAATACAATTTCTCAACGTTTCACATTGAACACTGGGCACTCGTGCTCCCTCAATTTCGGGCCAGGAGCACAGACCCCTATCTTATAAAGTTACGACGCTATAAGATAGCAGTCTTGGGAATCGGGGACTGGTAAGCATTCTTAGAGTTGAGGTAATGTCCCGAATCGGCACATATGTGTGTACATACATATGTATTTATAGGTAGACCCCAATAATCGATACACGGTGCTATTTTTCGACGATTCTGCTCCACCCCCAGATTAGGTTGCTGCCCATTTAGTATGCTCCTACCTACCAGCGGCTTTCTCACCTTATTCATGGAAATTTATTATAATGGTGATTTCTTGGCGGTCAACGCAATACGTTTTGAAAACAATTGTCCAATTTACAAGAGCAGGTAGATACAGCAAATATAAACAAAAAATCAATTCCGCTTAACTTTTTTTGGTGAGGACATGAAAAACAAAGCAACTACGTATTGAGCGCACTATGAGCAATATCATCGCAAAATTAATGCTTAATCGGTTTGATATCGGAAGCTTCTTTAGCTTTCATCGCTTCTAGCATTTCGTCTTGCAATTTGTCAAGTTCAGGAATCCGATCAAGAGGCTTATCGCGAGCATAAACGTCAAAGAACTAAATGCAGCGCAATGGATCATCATCAATGGGATGAATCAGGCTCGCAGCTGGCCTTCTGGATATGGGGGACCATACATGCAGAGCATGGAAATTGGGGAGGGGTTGAAATTATAAAGTGCTTTTTTTAGGTCCAAAAATGGTAAGTACGCGTCAAAAACATCGTTTTTCAGCGTTTATGAGGATGCTCTATCTTTCTAGAGCATAAAAAGATGAAAGATTTTAAGAAAAATAAAAAATGTCGGAACAAATTGAACAAAACATGAGCATATGGCACTTCTGAGCATAGGTGGGCGGCACCAAAATTCTGGGGGTGAAAGATTTTCCAAAGGTCAAAAAATGGCCTTAAAAATGGTTGAATGGCAAAAAAACATCATTTTTCAATGTTTCTCATCTAGCACTATCCATTGGCATCAAAAAATTGCGAAAAAAACAAAAAGAATAGCTAAAACGTTTAAAAAAGCATCTGGCGATTTTTTGGGAACTTTAAAAAAAATTTCCAATTCTGGGGGGTGTGGTGAAAAAATTTTTACGGGGGGGGGGTGGAACATTTTCTGGTGGGGGGAGAGGGGTTGAACCCCCAAGATCATGTATGGGGGGACAGAAATTTTGAAGTTAGATATTACAACAAATCAGCGTTTTTTTAGCACGACCTTCATTAGCACCAGTGCTAATGAAAATTTTTCCATTAGCACGGGATAGATAACCTGAGCACACTAGTTTTTATCTGAATAATACCTACATATAGTGTCAGTAATGCATGTCCTTTTCTTTTTTTAATTTGGTTTTTTAAGAATGCCATAATATTCTGCAGATCAATGTTTTTTCTTTAAATAAATCAATAAATTCATGCTAAATCACAATTATTGGCTTCCTAATGCTCAATAAACTTAGAAACTGACACCTTTGTACCTACTACAACATCAAAAATGATAATGCGGTTGCCATATACTAATTTGATATAAAAGCAGACGTCACTGCGCTTATAAATTGAATAATAAATGATCATAAAGAAGACAATTATGTCTTCAAACAACATAATACAGTGCAGAGTTCTCACAAAGTTATTATTATGTGCTAGAAATCGTTAAATAAATAGGCGAGATAAATGCTAAATCTTTTAGGTTATACGTAGATTGATGGTGGAGTGTTTAAATGACGCGCTCGGGGCTAAATAAACAGTAAGCCTAACACTCAAAACTTTTTGGGATTTTTGCTAAAACAATAAGTTAAAATTACTGCAATTTTGCCACAAAACGTGTTCGTATCCGTTAGCACGTCGTGCTAACGGCCGTTTATTAGCATGGGAAACTTTCATTAGCGTGGTGCTAAACAAACAGAGCAACAAATACTTACAGTTCCATAAAAATAATGGTGCTTAAGCTCATCGAGCTCCAATTATTGGAGAAGGAAAAATTTGAAAAATTTTTTATAAAATTAATTCTGATTCAAATCTCATTTAAGAAATGCAAAAACAATAAATTGAGTGCAAAGCGCTCGGAAATTTCGGACCTAATAGCTCAAAAACATGCTAAAATCTATTCTGGCAGTCTTTCAAAGAGGCCTCAAGAATTTCTATTTTTTTGGGGACCCTTGCAAAACTTGTGTTCTCAAAATTTGGGGGGACTGGTCCCCCTTTATCCCCCACAGCTACGTGTTTGGAAAGAATGATGATGATTATCACATTTTATATAATATGCTCATGTTAAAACGTGTGGCGAAATCAGTTTGTTACAAATCTATAAAATTTTCAGAACACGATATTAGAAACTGTGTATAATATTACATAAAATAATGTCCAAATAGCGACTAAAAAATATTTTCCTTTCCATACGATTGCTTTTTGACCCAAGGGACATCCAAAATTCTTCTTCAGGCAAAAATCCATATTTTCCGTTTTTCAGCTTCGGTCTTGTGAGCTAACAAGGCTCAGGTCATCGTTGATAATAATACAATGTAAACTAATGAGCGCATACAATATGCAAATGTAAATTTCGCATATCTTGAAATTCTCTGCAAAATGATCAATAACCTTTCAGAAATTTTTCACAGGAACTTTAGTATCATTTAAGCCGATATTTTTCGTCTCATAAATAAATCTTCGTCTAGCTTGTCCGTATTCCGTGTACCCATGGACCAGTCGTTTTGAAAAAGCATGTTTTAGTTCACAAATTTAAAGTTTTTTTTGCAAATTTTACTGCACAGCTTTCATTTATCATATCAAAAGTACGTATTTTTATTGAGCCTGTTTTCTTCGTTCCTGCGTCTTAAAGCGATGCTTCGACACAGAAGATTTTCCGTCGTTTTTTGTTCCTTTCAGTTAAGACGACGGACTTCAAAACAGTTTTCCGTCGTTTTTCGTTTTACGCCCAAGCACTGTGCTATCCCTATCACTTGTACAGAACATACAGCAGACGCATACCTACAGAAGCTCAAACAAGACAGGACTACGCAAGGGCGTGGAGGGGAGGGTTTAGGGGTTAAAATCATACAGGATCTTGGGGATTGGGGTTTAGGAGATTCCTCCGAAAAAATTTTCGTCCCCCAATATTTTTTACTCCCACCTTCAAAATTCGCGATTTTACAAATATTTCCAAAATTTCGTAGGAAAAGTGCTTTTTAAGCGTTTTTAGCTATCTATCTGCTCAAAAGTGTCAAATTTTCGTCTCTTCGCACCATGTACTCATGCTTTGACTATATTTTGTTGAAGTTTGTTCGAATTTGTCGATTTTTTAAAATTTTTTTGCATTTTTGTGCTCTAGAAAGATAGAGCATCGCCAGAAACGTCGGAAAAAATGTTTTTGACGCGAATACACCATACGTGGGCAGCACCAAAATTCTGGGGGGTGCAAGATTTTTCAAAAGGTCAAAAAAGAGCCTTATAAATGGTTGTATGGCGAAAAAACCTCATCATTTTCAACGTTTCTCATCGAGCACTATCCATTGGCATCAAAGAATTGCGAAAAAACAGTAAAAATTTTAAAAAAATTGAATTCTGGGGGTATTTTGGTTTCTCGAGGGGGTGCATTGCATACCCCCAAACCCTCTCGCACGCCTGAGTGTGGTATACACCACTTTGGAATACTTATAGAATCGGGGACCTATGTTTTCTACATGTAATAGTAAAATATAGTGAGCGAGCGATGCACCATTGATGACAGCCGCCGCGCGACTCATTTAGAAATCGTTTTTTGTCCATTCTACGCTTAACAAACAGGCAAAATTCATTTTGGTATAGTTTACGCGTAATACTAAACAGAAAAGATCAGACTTCTACCACAATGAGATATACGTAATTCTCGTTAAATCGAGACTTGTTTAAATTCTGTTATTTGAAAAATATATAACTGATCTCGATTGTCGAAACAGACATGCGCAATATATAAGCGAGGCAAAAAAGTAGAAGCTGTTTTCGCGATGAAAAGTCCACGCCTTAATTACCCTTATCTTTTTTCTATTGCACTATACTTCATTTTTCTGCTGTGAAAATGAATGCTTTTGCGCTACATGAATTGCTATAAGATAAAAGCGATAGATAAGCATTTGTAAGAAAACCTCGTGCTATGAATTTGCCTTAATTTTCTTGACATTCTTGATTCGAATTTTAAAAAAGTGATTCGTGCATGTCATTCCATTTTGTTCATATTTTCCAAAATAATAAGCAATTTCTGAATAAGTCGCAGGGTTAGTTCTAACTATTGCCTCGTTATTATGCGTGCGCAGCGCTGAAAACGAATTCTAAATGATTCGCGCGCTGGCTATCATCTGTGGAACGTCGCTCGCTCACTATATTTTACTATTAAACGTAGAAAGGATAGGTCCCCGATTCTATAAGTATGCCCACCCCTTTTGGGCCCAAAAGGGGACTTTAAAATTTCACCTAACCCCTTCCTAGTATTCCCATGCTGTGCATGTCTGGTTTAGCCCCCTCCGAGAATCAGTAGACCTCAAATCGCTAGACCTCAGAATTATATTTTTGGCATGTTTTTTGGGAGTTTTGCCGGTTTTTCACCACCAAGACCTCCAGAATTATAGTCTGTTTCACACAACTTTGGGCATAAATTTTAAAAAGTATGTTCGACAATAAGATGACAGATTGCGATTATAGCATTAATTTGATATTTAATTATCGTAATACGTCAGCTTACTTTCGAAAAAAATCATAAAATTAATGCCCAGACTTAGGTGAAACAGACTATAGGAATAGGCCGCTGCCTATATATGGACGGAACCGAATTTAATTGTTGCCCATTAGATTTTAGCGGTTGTGAATGCTAGATAGATATACGCACGTTATGCAAATTATGCGCAGGTGCGTCTACTGTATGTTCTGTACAAGCGATAGATACAGCACAGTGAGCGGACGTAAAACGAAAAACGACGGGAAATTGTTATGAAGTCTATCGTTTTAACTGAAAGAAATGAAAAACGAAAAACGACGGAAAATGTTTTGTATCAAACCGTCGTTTTAAGATGCAGGAGCGAAGTAACAAGGCTCAAGAAAAATACGTAGTTTTCGATATTATAAAGGAAAACTGTGCAGCAAAACTTACATGAAAACTTCCAATCCGTTAACTAAAATATGCTTTTTCAAAATGGAAACAGACTAGCCCCTGGGTACACGGATACTATAGTCTGTTTCACAATAAAGTTTGGGCATAAATTTTAAGAATTTTTCCGAAAATAAGCCGACGGATTACGATAAACATTTATCAAATCAATGCTATAATTACAATCTGTCAGCTTATTGCCATTAACAGTTTTTAAAATTTATGCCCTAACTTATGTGAAACAGACTATAGCTGTTTGTAAAAACTCAGTTTCAAAATGAGAAAAATAGAGCAGCAATGATAAATTCAATTGTCTGAGCATTGTCAACTTCTTTTAACAAAAAATTCCATTCCTTCAACTTGAAATCAAAGAACTATGTTGAAAGTCAAAGATTAAAAAGTGAGCTGGCAAGAAAGGGAATCTTAAGTTTTGCCCTGTTACCATAATTGAGTAAGGTAATTAAGTAAGTTACGTTTGAATTGTATGTACTTACACGATAACGGTATTTGAATGCATCCTCCCGGCTGCGTTCCCAGTCCACTGGATCAAGTTTTTTCTTATGGTTCACGCTATAAAGGAAGAACACAGAGTTCGTATTTCTGTTATTTCTTATTCTGCACGTACACTGTATCTTACACGACTTCCAACTTCCTGAAAGACCACCAAATGGTTATGGAAACCGCAGCAACCGCGGTTCCCATAAAAGCAAATAGCGGCCATACCTGAAAATTATGAAAGACGTTGTTGCACGAGCGTGCATGCGTGCTATTATCAGAAACCCCCGACTTTGCTGCAAAAAAATTTGAAAAATAGAATTGAGCAAAATCGAATTTTTTTTCGAAAACATAATCTAAGAGCCATCATATGAATATATTCAGAAAGGTCTAGACCATTTCCACTTGAGAAATCATAAATATTTATTTTTGGTAGAGCAAACAGCAATAAATTATACAGAATTGCCATTTATTCATGACTGATTGAATTTCAAAGTGAAATTTTCAGCTGAGGAAATCATTTGATTAGATTCCGACGAAATAGAATAGATCTAATCATACACATGTCATGTATGTAACTAGGGAATCTTCCGGACCTCAAGTTGGCTGTCCACCAAACGTAGACGTGGCGGGGATTTGGGGGGATGCAACCCAGAATTCAATTTTTGAAATTTTTGTTGTTTTTTTTGCAATTTTTTGATGTTAATTGACAGTGCTCAATGAAACACGTTTAAAAATGGTGTTTTTTCGCCATACCACCATTTTTTAGACCACTTTTTGACCTTTGAAAAATCTTGCATCCCCTCAGAATTTTGGTGCTGCCCACCTAAGCTGTCCACCATCCTTCCCGGATCGAGACTTTTTGCCCTACTCCCGTTTTTAGGAAAACATTGCATTTAAGATCATTTTCCGTGTTTTTTGTCAATTTTGACCAAAAAATAAAAATAGAAGGCCATTCATCAATAAATACAAATTCTAATTTTTTTGTAGTAATCATGATTGAATAAGGCTACAAGCTAATAAAAATCGCCAAAAATCGCCAAAAAATAGAATTTTTGAGTCTGTGGGGGTGTATATATACCCCCAGATCCCCACTTCCATTGTAAGCATAGATGCACAACATGACCGATCTGAAGGGGGGTCAGCCGGGTCTGGAGGGGGTCGAAATTGAGCTATTTGGGCCAAAATGACCTCGAAAACGGATACAAGCGCGAAAATAGCATTAAAACTTCGTTATTACTCTCAGTTTCTAGTCAATTAAAATCACGTATGAAGAAAATTTTCAGTTATCATCTATTTTTGGCCTTTATTTTGCCTCATTTTCCACAGAAAATACCCCATTTCTCCATTTTGTGGATCTAGATCGCAAACTACCCGCGTGCATGTCTGTGAGACATTAGTCAAATCAATTTTCGCTATTTCGACTGGGGTGTTTCAACTCAAACGGTGTTCTGGACGGTAAAATAAGAAACGACTTTTATGAAAAATATAGAACTAAGGTAAAAAACTTTCATAGTCGAATAATGTAAAATTAAGGCGCTCACTTCTTTCCTATGTCTGAAATGCGATAAAATCGTATCTATCACGCGTTTGCGAATTTTTTTAGAATCAGCTGGTATTGGCGTAGGAACAAAAGGCATCTTAATTTAGTATACAAGATTCAGCTAAGTCATCAATACAGCAATCTACATACAATGATTTAATGAATCAGAAAACCTTATCTTGTGAGGCCCGTGGCAAGTGCAAACCACCTATGATCTTTTTCTCGTTATAAATTTTGTTACGCGAAATTGTATTGGTAGGTACTTACCTACTTTATTTTTCAGAGTGTAGCATTCACAAGTGCACTTTTATAGTCACTGTCTTGTTCACGTAAAAATCGATTATCATTTCACGAAACAGTCATGCAACCATACATGGGCGGCGTCAAAATTCTGGGTGGGGATGCAAGATTTTATAAAGGTCAAAAAATGGTCTTAAGAATGGTCGTATTGCGAAAAATACCATTTTTCGACGTTTCTTATCGAGCACTATCCATTGGCATCAAAAAATTGCGAAAAATTTTTTTAAAAAATTTCAAAAATTGAATTCTGGGGTTAGTTTGGTTTCTGATGGGGGATATTCGGCCTTCTGGGGGCAGTGCATACCCCCGATCCCCCCACGCCCACGTGTGCATGCAACACGTCTGAACGAATTTAAGGAATGTGCACAAAGGTTAATCTGTGAAATGAAATGCAATATTTTTTTACAAACGCAGTCTTTGTTTTACAAAAATATAATTAAACATCTTTAAGCGATTCTGCGATTTCTATAGAGGCAACACGGAAAAATAAAGTAAAAACATTTGATATTCTGAACAGAGTGTCTTGAAAATTGGCTTTACGTGGCTGAAAATGCATAGGTTTTTAAATTTTTGGATTTCAAATTATCGGCTAGAGAGCGGTTTTCAAAAAAATATTTGTGCTTCTTTAATTTAGCCCCTGAAAATTGCTTAAAATTAGGTAGTCTGCCTAAATACTAACAGAATAAAGGGCATCAAAAACGTATAATACATGTATATCAAAGAGTAGGCAGCGTTAGAGGGCGGCAGCCAAATTCTGGGGGTCCGGATAGGGTAAAATCGCCAAAAATAGCATCAAAGATTCAATTATGGGGTCTATCGATTTTGGAGAGGATTCGAAGGTTAGACAACACATGGACGTGGGGGTCTGGGGGTCTGAACCAGACAAGCACGTGGGGGGGGGGTAGGATCCAGACCATAGGTGGACGGCAAAAAAGTTCTCGGGGGTACAAGATTTTTTTCAAGGTCAAAAAATGGCCTTAAAAATGGTGGTATAGAAAAAAACACATTTTTCAACGATTCTCATCGAGCACTATCCATTGGCATCGAAAAATTGCGAAAAAACAAAAAAAATTTAAAAATTGAATTCTGGGGGAGTATCTTGGTTTCTGGGGGTATTTTAATTTCTGGGGGTGTATACCATACGTGGGCAGCATGAAATTTCTGGGGGTGCAAGATTTTTTTGAAGGTCAAAAAATGGCCTTAAAAATGGTGGTATGGTGATAAAAACACCATTTTTCGACGTTTCTCATCAAGCACTATCCATTGGCATCAAAAAATTGCGAAAAAAGCGAAAAAAATTTTCAAAAATTGAATTCTGGGGGGGGGTATTTTGATTTCTGGGGGGGGGGTATTTTGGTTTCTGGGGGGTGCATACCCCCAAACCCCCCCCACGCCCAGGTGTGGTGTATACCCCAAAACCCCCCACGCTCAGGTATGGTCCAGACCATACGTGAGCAGCACCAAAATTCTGGGGGCTGCAAGATTTTTTCAAAGGTCTAAATGGCCTTAAAAATGGTGATACGGCGAAAAAACACCATTTTTCAGCGTTTCTCATCAAGCACTCTCCATTAGCATGGAAAAATTGCGAGAAAAAAAACAAAAAAATTCAAAAATTGAATTCTGGGGGGTATTTTGGTTTCTGTGGGAGGGTCTTTTGGTTTTTTTTTTGGGGGGGGGGGTGCAAACCCCCCACACTTAGGTATGGTCCACATCCCCAGAATGTCAAAATGAAAAATTTAAATTTTGTCGAGAAGATAAAGGCCAACTTCAATAGTGCTTCAAATTAACTAGAAACTTTAATAACGTAGTTTCAACACTATTTTAGCGCTTATTCCGGTTTTCGAGGTCATTTTAGTCCAAAAAAGCTCAATTTTTGACCCCCTAGATCATTCATGCTGTGCATCTATGGTCTGGCTGAACCTCCAGAATTGAATGTTTGTTGCTACTTTTGAAAATTTAGCACTATCAGACCCCCAGCATTTTGTTGCTGCCCATGTATGGTCCAGACACCCAAGCCCATGTGTGGCGGACAGTCATAAACACACATGGCATGGGGGTTTAGAGCCTTCGAATTAAAAGCCCCCACAGAATACTTAAGACCCCCAGAATTATATTTTTGACTTTTTTAAATTTTGCTCCATCGGATTCCCAGAATTTAGCTGCTGCCCACGTGTGGTCATAAACTGGGTATTTTGAAAGTTTCTGTTTTGATTTCGTCCATTACGGTGATCGGTAAAAATCCAAAAGGTCAATCACAAGCTTCTGTGAAGCAAAATAAATAGTTAGAAATTATTCAGCAAACCACCGTCAAAGCTGATTTTAGATTGCAATAATTGCGCTAATCTGATTTATGGCAACCGTAAGCTTCCAGCTTACTATCAGTGAAAATTCATACAATTATTTGAAACAAACTATATGTACACATATTAAATAAGAAATGCGGCCGTAATATGCGGGGTTTCCACTTATATTGCCTATTAGTGTATTTATAAATAGTAAATAAACGTCCAACCCAGTTTATTCGTCAAAAATTCTCAAGGCTAGAAAATTGACTGCACGCACCGCAGAGAAAATAGCATTTATGTTTAATGTAAATACATGAGAAATAGCTTTTATGCATTTTTCTAAACAACTATAAAAAGGTGGCTATTTTTGGTTTATCATCAAACTTTTTTACACTCAATACGGAGTTAAATATAGGGGTTAATAATGTACACTCTAGTGTATATAGTTTAGAAAACAGGTTTTGTCTCAGATTTCTCCGCCAACTTCTCCGATTATAATTCGGGACTAGTTGAATAAAATGAAAATAAGGCACGTTCCAAGGGCTACAAACAAGTCGCAACAAAGCGCGTTTAGAAAAATTCAATATTGAGTTACTTCTGGGGGTGTAAAGTTCATAATCAGGGTGTGTAACATTGGGCGAAAAAGCACGTTTTCTCTTTCCTTTTCTGATTGGTCATTATCTTAAATAGGATCCGGCAAGACGTTTTCACACACAAATGTGCAACGCTTTAAAGGCTACAAACTGACCCAAACTTTATTTCTTTACACTCAATGGGGAGTTAGATTTAGATTTCTGAGTTCACAATGTGGTGAATGGTGGAAAAATACGTTTTTGTCCCTTTTTTGTTTGCCGATTTCTCCATTTAGAAGTTGGGATAAGTCAAATAGACTGAAAATAAAGTACTAAACGTGTCTTTGTCTTGTTTTTTTGGCCAACTTTTCCGGATATGAGCCTGTACATTATCTCAAGTCTAAAGATGTATCAGAAATCAAACGTCATACGTCAGTTGGGCGCGCTTATTTACACTCAACAATAGTGCAAAGTGGTTTAAATTAATATTTATTTTTCTTCAGACCGTAGTGGAGAGTTAATTTTTTCAGAAATGTTGATCGTAATATCAGAATTACAAATCTAATTAAAATCTTTTTTACGCTCGGTGGTTGTGTAAAATTTACAGAGAAAATTAATTGAAGTTCTAGAATGTTGGAAGCCTAATTTTTTCGAAATGTCCTATGTAACGTCAGAATTATGAATCTGACTGTTAGTTTCCTCTAGACCCAGTAGTTGTGTATAGTTTACACTATTCATTTATAGTTGATGGGAAAAGTTTACGCTACAAATTTATTTTACTTCCAGAGCTTGAGAAAACGTGAATTTTTTAAAAATATGTTCCGTAAGGTCAGGATTAGGAATCTGACTGGATGTTTTCTTTACATTCAGTTGTTGTGTAAAGTTTAGACTGAAAATTAACTTTAGTTTCAGAGCTGTGCAAAAGCTTAATTTGTTTTAAAATGTTCCATGTAACATCAGGATTAAAAATCTGAATGTTAGTGTCTTTACACCCAGTAGATGCGTAAAGTTTATGCTAAAACATTTGGTCTGTTTAAATAGGGTAAGGTTGTCTTGCTTAAAAAAGATAGTGCTGATGATCGGAACAATATTGTTTCCCGCGTTCTTGGACTGCTGTCATTATTGTGGCATGTTACCGCATATGTTTACAGACTAATTTACTCAAATCATGCCAATTAAAAGTAGGGTACTAGCAAAGAAAAATGCTTCGATGGAACAAAAAGGACGAATATACTTGGAATTACGCATCATGAAGGACATAAAAGGAAGGGACCATACCTGGGCGTGGGGGTTTGGGGGTATGCACCCTCCCATAAGAAGCCAAAATACTCCCCAGAATTCAATTTTTGAAATTTTTTCTGTTTTTTCGCAATTTTTTGATGCCAATGGATAGTGCTCAATGAGAAACGTTGAAAAATGTTGTTTTTTCGCCATACCACCATTTTTAAGGCTATTTTTTACCTTTGAAAAATCTTACACCCCCAGAATTTTGGTGCTGCCCATGTATGGAAGGTACTAGGGAAAAGTTACCTATGTATGCCTGTGAAAGTAGTAAGAATATACTAAAAATTAGAGTTCGGCTAAAAAATGCGGAGAATCGAAGTATATTCTGCGGCTTCTGAAAAAGCGTGTCTTCACAAAACATTGTTCCTGGCCCAGAAAGAGATTATGAGGAAGCTTTGATGTGTTTTAATAACCGATTTAGTTTTTTATCAACACCAAATTTCTCTTTCAATGTATAACCAATATTAAGTTGATCGTCAATGGCTTCATAAATGAATTATGACAAGCACACCATCTTGTTAATTACTGCCCCATAGCAGTGCGCGCCATGCTAGCGCAAGAATGCACATTATATGGTTTTTTGATTTGTGATCGCTTCTTTTAGGATTAAGCTCTTCATGTTATTTATATTTACGTCGGAGGTGCAGCATACCTAGGCGTGTGAGGGTTTGGGGGTATGCATCCCCCCAGAGACCAAAATACCTCCCCAGAATTCAATTATTTCGCAATTTTTTGATGCCAATGGATAGTACTCCATGAGAAACATTGAAAAATGGTTTTTTTGCCATACCACCATTTTTAAGACCATTTTTTGACCTTTAAAAAAATGCTGCACCCCCTTCTCCTAGAACTTTGGTGCCGCCCACCAATAAGGTGCAGCCCTTCTGCTGGCCAAAGATTATTTTGAAGAAGAAATAGTTTCGACAGAGACGTAATTAAAACAATACAAATTTGGTCAAATTAAAAAAAAGAAAGAATCAGAGTAAATACACTGAAAGTCTGTCGTCAATGCAATGAAATATATAATCAAAAAAGCTGCGCAAGGACTATAAAGGCGGTTTGCACTTACTTATGGTCTAAGGTAAAACTAATTTCCACTAAACGACTGCAAAAGGAGGGAAAGTTCGGGGCATTTACAACTTCTTCTGGCAAATTATTCCAAAGAGGTGGGAGTCTATTTGCAAAACAATACATTTTCAAATTTAAGCGAGATTTAGGTATTTTTAGCTTTACAACTTCATTTTCTCCGTTTTTTTAGCGGAAGTCTACTTTTTAGTAGATTCTTACAACTTTCAACTTTCACAGGCATACATAGGTAAGTTATAATTAATAATTATATATATACATTATATATATATATATATATATATATATATATATATATATATATATATATATATATATATATATATATATATATATATATATATATATATATATATATATATATATATATATATATATATATATATATATATATATATATATATATATATATAAATAGTTAGTAATTTTAGAACTTTAAGAGTTAAATAATTAATATATTTATATATATATATATATATATATATATATATATATATATATATATATATATATATATATATATATATATATATATATATATACGGACCAGAGGCTCCCGGCCCGGCCAGGGCCAGGCTGGCCCCGGCACCGGGGCCGGGGCCAATGTTAGAGTCGATTATAATGTAGAAACTTGATAATGTTTTGGGCAGATTTACCTTCAAACTCAATTTCAAGCAAACCACAGATCTTGCTAATTCAAATCTTTATTTCACTATGTCAGATTGGTGCAAACTTCTAGTTAATAATCAAAATTGACATATTTTAAATTGCAATTCATATAGACGAGCATTTCCAGCTTGCTTGGTAGCAGACAGCTACGTCTATCAGAACAAATAGAATAATAAGCCTAAAAAAAGTGCAAAGTAAAGCACATTGAGCAACGCATCCAAGTCAGAGGAGTTAAATCCATACACGGGCAGCTCAAAAATTCTAGGGGGTCCAAAATTTTTCAAAGTCAAAAAGTGCCTGATAATATATGGTAGAGCGAGAAAAACACAGTTTTCTCGCGTTTCTCAATGAGAGCTATCCATTAGCATCAAAAAACCGCAGAAAAACAGAAAAAATTCTGAAAAATTAAATTCTGGGGGTCTAGCGGATTTTTTTTTGGGGGGGAGAATAAGAATTCTGGGGGTCTAGATCCCCCGATGCCCATGTTCTGTTATATCTTGTAATCCCAACAAATATTAACGCTTGACGTGCATATCTACAAGCAAGAATATATGCATAGGTACATATAAGGGGTAGGGCAGGGTCGTAACTATAAGCATGGTTAAGCACGCTATTATTGGCCCCGCGCCAGGCCCCGGCCCCGGCCCCGGCGAAAAAGGCGGCCCCGGCACAGCTCTAACTATATATATATATATATATATATATATATATATATATATATATATATATATATATATATATATATATATATATATATATATATATATATATATATATATATATATATATATATATATATATATATATATATATATATATATATATATATATATATATATATATATATATATATATATCTATATATCTATATATATATATACATACATAACTAATAATTCTACAACTTTCACAGGAATACATAGGTAACTTTTCCCTAGTCTCCTCCTTTTATGTCCTTAATGATGCGTAATTCCAAGTATATTAATCCTTTTTGTTCCATCCGAGCATTTTTCTTTGCTATATATATATATATATATATATATATATATATATATATATATATATATATATATATATATATATATATATATATATATATATATATATATTATATATATATATATATATATATATATATATATATATATATATATATATATATATATATATATATATATATATATATATATATATATATATATATATATATATATATATTAGGGATGCAGCGGGTGCACATTTTTTGGAATAGCGGGTGCGGGTGCGGGGTGCGGGTACGGGTGGCGGGTGGCGGGTTTAGCAGTGAGATATAGCATAATATAAATAGGGCTAAAAATGCTCCATTTTTTCCGCTTAATACAGTTATTTACTGTGTGCAAAATTCATATTAATCTTCAAGCTGATTGTCTTTTTCTTTGCAGACTACTCTCTCAATGAATTAAATTTGCAAACTAAAGATAAGTAAATTGTCAATGATTGAACCATTGACCAATATGAGTAATATATTTGCACTTTGCAGAATACAATGTTTAGACACTTGTTGTTGTCATTCTCTTCTAAAAAGGGTCTACGACGTTTCGCGTCAGCAACTTAAAAAATATTCTAAGTACATTAATTTTGAAGCGATTTTTAAGTAAATTATATATTCAGAATCGACGAGTATTCATTTGTGTACGACTGAAAAACTGTAGAAAATCCAGTGTATTTTTAGATGCGTTTAATTATCTCATTAAAGTCAAAGATATTTTAAAAGTAATTTGTACCATCACGTAGAGAATTGAATGAGCTCTCAGAATCTGTATTATACTTTATTCATAAATTAAATGTAAATAATTAATAATATTACAACGAGTATGGCGCCAAAACGGCAGTGCCAAAACGTCCTACTTCGTCTTAAAAAAAGCAATGTACAATACATTGCTGCATAATATCTCTACGCACGCTAGAGTGGTTGAACTGATGCATGTAAAGACTGGCACCTAGACCCTTCTTTTCAAAAAGCATAATTCGCATAATTGGAATTAACCATAAGAGAGCTTGAACATGTATCTGCAGTCCAGAGGGTACCTAAAAATATGACTCATTACAAGTAGATGTTCGCTTTTCCAATTTGTACTGGTACGTTAGAACACACTGTTATACATTTTGGTTTTTTCATTAACGTGCCACTGCCACAGAATCGTTTTGTCTTTTTGTAAATTCTCATTATTATTATCCGCCACCCGCTGTTTTATCATAATATTTTTAGCGGGTGCGGGTGCGGGTAGAAAAATTTCGGAATAGCGGGTGCGGGTGCGGGTGCGGGTACCAAAAAAGAAGCGGGTAATAGCGGGTGCGGGTGCGGGTGCGGGTATCCGCTGCATCCCTATATATATATATATATATATATATATATATATATATATATATATATATATATATATATATATATATATATATATATATATATATATATATATATATATATATATATATATATATATATATATATATATATATATATATATATATATATATATATATCTACCTATAGGCCGCTCGGCTAAACTTTGGACATAAATTCCAAGAATTTCATCGGCAAAGACGACAGAATAAGACAGAAAAGTACCCAGATCAGAGGCGTAGCCAGGATTTTGGTTCGGGGGGGAGGGGCATGAACAAAAATTTTTCAAGACTACTTTTGCATTGAATGCCAGTAACGTTAGTATAGTAAAACTGAATTTTCGACCTTTAGTAGTGTAGCCTAGGTAATTTATGGGTTTCTGACTGTCAAAAATACAAAAAGTGTAAAGCGGCGCGAAGCGCCAAAAATTTTTGGAATTTCTACCGTTTTCATGTATTGACAAACAGTTCGGAAATCATAAGTGGTGCAAAGTGCCAAGAAGTTTAAGTTATTTTTTACCGCCCTTAACATTCTGTAGCTCTGTGAATGTTGATAGTCTGACACACACATGGGCGTGGGGGATCTGCGGGGGTCTGGACCCCCCCCAGAAACCAAAAGACCCCCCAGAAATCAAAAGACCCCCCCCAGAAATCAATTTTTGAAAATTTTTTTCGTTTTTTTCGCAATTTTTTGATGCCAATGGATAGTGCTTGATGAGAAACGTCGAAAAATGATGTTTTTATCGCCATATCACCATTTTTAAGGCCATTTTTTGACCTTCAGAAAATCTTGGACCCCCCTCCAGAATTTTCTTGCTGCCCACGTATGGTCTGACAGCAGAAAATTATCAAATTTGTACACAACAATTTTGACAGTTCAAGCTTCTAACAAGAAAACTGCGAATTACTAACTTTGTCTGGAGATATTTTGAGTAATCCAGGCTTTTAAACGCCATGCTGGAGCTTTATAAAAAGAAAGAAGATTAACTGGCGGCGCTCGCCGGAAAATTTTGACGTTTTTGCACTTTAAACTCAATTTATACTGCTTAAATCATACAAAAACAGACAAATTAATGCCGGCGCGAAACACCGGAAATTTATAGAAGCTCCTTAAGCCCGAAACATACTTCACGCGATTCGCGCCGCAAAGGGGTTTGCGGCCACAGTATACCCAAAAATGTGACGTCATGGCGCGAAACTGGCGCGGCGAAATTCATCTGCCGCTTCGCGTCACCTAGGCATACTTCACGCGGCGCAGTCGCTGCGCGGCAAGAAAAAATGGCGCCAACTGGGCGACCATTCGCCGCTTCGCTGCCGCTTCGCTCGATGTTGGCATACTCCGCGCGAATTGCCGCAATCATAACGCGTTGATTTCTTTCATAATCAATTTTTTTAAATCGGCGAAAGCTCATTTAAATTAATTTATGCATTTACAATGTAGGTTACCATGTTAGGACACCATGTACATATGTATGTATGTACCACTGATGTCGGCTGGTTAGCAGAATCACACGATATCATTCTGAAAGAGATGGAGGAGGAAGTTTGTTTTACACTTGCTTGTTATCTGCTTAGTGCAGGAAAATTCTGCACCTCATTTATCAGTGTTGTATCGAAATCCATGATCCTAAGCAAAAAATGCGTACAGCAAAAATAAAATCACGCAACCGAGTGGTCAGAAGTATTCAGGATTCATGCACCTTTTCTATACAAGAAATGACAAAACTTCCAGAATCAATGACTGAACGTCTTTCATCCTGCATGAATTTTTTAACACTATTTATTCAAAAGCAGAGGCGTAGCCAGGATTTTGGTTCGGGGGACATGAACAAAAAATTTTTAAGACTACTTTTGCATTGAATGCCAGTGATGTATGTACAGAAAAACTGAGTTTTTCGATTTTTGGTAGTGTAGTCTAGCTAATTTATGGGTTTTTAACGATCAGAAGTACAAAAAATGTAAAGTGGCACGAAGTGCCGAAAATTGTTGGACTTTAGAATTTACCGTTTTCATAGAGAATTAACGGCCTTTCTATTGACAAACAGTTCGGAAATAATAAGTGGCGCAAAGTGCAGAGAAATTTGGTCATTTTTTACCGCCCTTAACATTTTGTAGCTCTGTGAATACTAATAGTCTGACAGAGCAAAAAATTGTAAAATTTGTACAAAACAATTTTGACAGTTCAAGCTTCTAGCAAGAAAACTGCGAATTACTAAGTTTGTCTGAAGATATTTTGAGTGATTCTGGCTTTTAAATTCAATGCTGGAGTTTCAAAAAAGGATGAACAGTAATTGGAGGCGCTATGCGCCGAAAATTTTTTGAAGATTTTGCACTTTAAACTCAATTTATACCGCTTAAATCATACAAAACAGACAAATTAACCGGCGCGAAACGCCAGAAATTTTTAGAAATTTTTAACCCTTTTACCTAGCTTTTCTCCTTAAATCTTGTTGCACAAGTACAACGAGATTTTACGGCTGCGGGGGGTCTGGGGTGGCGCGCTCAAGCGTTCCCAGCGGGGTTCGGGGCAGAGTCCCGGAACATTTTGTAAAAAAGCCATGTTAAATAGTAACGTTAAAATTTTCGCAAAATCGGCCAAATATCGGTTCTGAATCAAGCCTGAAAATACTTAAAATTGATGAACTCCTACATTGCACAAAACTTCTGAGCGGAAATGCGTTTTTCAATCTCTGCTAATTACATAGCGCAGCAACGGGGGTCGCTGCCAAATGATATAGAAAAATAAATCAATGAAAATTTTGTTCTTACCGTTTTCAGGCCCATTTGTGGCCTTCTTATTTACAAAATGCAGTTCAGAGAACAAGAAATGTGCAAAAGCATAAGAAAATTTGGCCATTCCTTTCCTTTTAAAATAGGATTGTGTGTCCTTGTAAAGAAAGACAAACAAAGCAAAGTATAGACAAACTGGTACACAAAAGACAAACAAAGCAGAGAATAGACAAACTAGTACACAATCATTTTCGCACTTTTACTATTATGTATGCTCAACAAGCATGCGCAGTTCCATTCAACGAACAAATAGTGCAGTAAATTACTAATGAGATGTGAAATGCTGGATTATTTTAGCTGATTCAAGCTTTTAAATTCATTGGATCTATGTAACAATAAATAATAATGACTCGGCGCGAAGCGCCGGAAAATTTTGACGTTTTTGCCTGTCTGAAGTCAGTTTTCTACACACACATTATTGCAACATAAAAATCAACAATATTTCTGAAAAATTTCGGGGGGGGGCATGTGCCCCCCATGCCCCCCCTGGCTACGCCTATGTTCAAAAGACAGGTATGTACGCAATAATTAAAAGCTACACAACAAATTGGAGAAAGTCCGATCAAAAACGTACAAATCCAGTACTGCCACATACGTACTTCTATGACATTTCAAAATCGACGAAGATCGTTTACGCTCACGTAGATACGTACTTCATTATAGATTCAGAGCAGATCGATACCGGCGCACCTCATTAGCATTCGCGAGGAAAGTCCAAACGTTTGGACTTCTGCGGCGCGGCGAAAAAATTAGAAAAAATGCTAAAAATAGACATTATTTGCTTCTCGCCGCGCGGCGAAGTATGCCATGAAAAGCGGCAAAAAAATTGGACTTTAGCGAATTAGGTTGAGGCGCGGCGGCCGCTTGAAGTATGCCTTGGGCCGCTTGAAGTATGCCTTGAAATGCGGCGCGGCAAACTTCGCGCCTCGCCGCGGCGTCAGGAAGTATGCCATGGGTCAGCGCGAATTCGGCGCGACGACCGCTGCGGCGAATTTGCGCCGTTCTTCGCGCCGCGTGAAGTATGTTTCGGGCTTAACCCTTTTACCTGGCTTGTCCTCTCTAAAATCTCGTTGCACACGTGCAACGAAATTTTACGGCTGAGAGGGGGCAGGGGTGGTGCGCTCAAGCGTTCCTAGTGGGTTCCAGGGCAGAGTCCCGGAAAATTTTGTAAAAAAGCATTTTAATGTTAAATAGTAACATTAAAATTTTCGCAAAATAGGCCAAATCTCGGTTCTGAATCAAGCACAGAAACACTTAAAATCGATGAACTCCTACATTGCACAAAACTTCTGAGCTGAAATGCGTTTTTCGACCTCTGCTAATTACATAGCGCAGAAACGGGCCACTGCCAATAAGATGTAGAAAAATAGTTTTGTTATTACCGTTTTCAGGCCCATTTGTGGCCTTCTTATCAACAAGATGTAGTTCAGAAAACAGGAAATGCGCAAAAAGATAAGAAAATTTGGCCGTTCCTTTCTTTTAAAATAGGATTGTCCTTGAAAAGAAAGACAAACAAAGCAAAAAATAGACAGACTGGTACACAAAAGACAAACAAAGCAGAGAATAGACAAACTGGTACACAATCATTTTTTCCGCAGTTTTACTATTATGCTCAAGAAGCATGCGCAGTTTCATTTAATGAACAAATGGTGCATTAAATTACTAAAGTGATATGAAGTGCTGGATTATTTTAGCTGATTTCAGCTTTTAAATTCATTGGATCTATATAACAATTAATAATAATGACTCGGCACGAAGCGCCGGAAAATTTTGATGTTTTTGCCTTTTTGAACTCAGTTCTCTGGACACACATTATTGCAACAGTAAAATCAACGATATTTCTGAAAAATTTCGGGGGGGGGGCATGTGCCCCCAATGCCCCCCTCCTGGCTACGCCTATGACCCAGATCAAATCGCAATCTTTCAACTTTCGATGATTGTTTTCAAGGATAATGCCTAAACTTGCGCGAAACAGCCTATAATATGTGCCACCAATTCAAACACAATTAATTACCTTGCGCTAGTTCTTTGATCTTCTGTTCTTCCTGCTGCGTCTGCCCTGCTCTCAATTCCTAATCTAAAATTGAGAGAAACCAACGTCAAACCATCATCCAACTGAACATCGAATACTAGAAAATTGACCACAAAGATGTAACGTATGTAAATGAGTGTACCTACCTGCCTGCCTACTTTGTATGCACATACATAGGTAAGTATGTTGATACCCAAAGGTCCTACATACTTACTTATGTACATATACATATGTTAGGTAGGTATGCACAGGAGCAGTAGGCTATGTACATACATACAAACGTAAACAAGGTTAGGTGCATATTATTTCGTAGGTAACAGCTATGAACCAATATGAAATTTCAGATGTTTTTGTACGAGAAACGTTTCTATTATTCTATGCATTACAAATATATACCATCGTAGGGTGCCACCCATATACATACGCAGGTAGGTGCAGACATACTAGCAAAGAAAAATGCTCCGATGGGACAAAAAAAGGTGAGTATACATACTTGAATTTCTTCATTGTTAAGGATGTAAAAGGAGGGGACGACACCTGGGCGTTGGGGGTTCGGGGCATACGTGTGCAGCAAGAAAATTCTGGGGGAGGGGTTGCAAGATTTTTCAAAGGTCAAAATATGGCCTTAAAAATGGTGGTATACACACTTGGACGTGGAGGCATTCGGGGGTATGCACCTCCCAGAAGTTGAAATACCCCTCCCCTAGAAATCAAAATACCCCCAGAATTCAAATCTTGAATTTTTTTCGCTTTTTTGGCGATTTTTTGATGCCATTGGATAGTGCTCGATGAGAAACGTCGAAAAATGGTGTTTTTTCGCCATACAACCACTTTTAAGACCATTTTTTGACCTTTGAAAAATTTTTCACCCCCCCACCAGAATTTCTATGCTGCCCACCTATGGTGGTATAGCGCAAAAAACACCATTTTTCGACGTTTCTCATCGAGCACTATTCATTGGCATCGAAAAATTGCGAAAAAACGAAAAAATTTTCAAAAATTGAATTCTGGGGGTATTTCCATTTCTATGGGGGTATTTTGGTTTCTTGGGGGTGCATACCCCCACGTCCAGGTGTGGTTTGGGGGTATGCACCCTCTCCGAGAAACCAAAATACCCCCCAGAAACCGAAATACTCTCCCAGCATTTAATTTTTGAAATTTATTTTTGTTTTTTTTTGCAATTTTTTGATGCCAATGGATAGTACGTTAGAACGTTGAAAAATAGTGTTTTTTCGCCATACCACCATTTTTAAGGCTATTTTTTGACCTTTGAAAAATATTGCAGCCCCAGAATTTTGTTGTCGCCCACCTGTGAAGGGGACTAGAGAAAATTTCCGTATATGCGTAGGAGCCATAGGAATATGCGAAACAGTTAAGGCCCATTCATACTTCGTCCGGCTCCGTCCGGTTTGGTGTCCCAATGCAAAAATTGACAAAACCGCTGTGGCACGAGTCATCATGTGGCACGCGTCCGACTTTCCCACGCGCGTGACGTCATAATCTGCCGCAATGCGGCTTTTTTGCCGGAACAGACAAGTTGAGTTGGTTTCAACTTTCGTCCATCCGGCACACATGAAATGCATAGGACAGCGTTAGACTCTTGCGCCTCGTAAAACTCATTATTTATCATAATATAATTTTATGTACATGTGTACTATTTCTCATGTCTTTTTGTTTCTTTTATACTAACAACATGCCTCATTTAATTACTTTTCATTTATTTTTTTATTTTTTTAAATTTGTTTTCTTCCATTATCTCTTTCTTATATGGATGACTTTATATTGTTTCAATTTTTGGCCAAAAATGATAAAGAAAAGCATCTAAAAAGGGCCAAAAGACGCAAGCTTTCTTCCGAAATCGGGGAGGGGGGTTCGAAATTATTTTGACTCTGGGATCTCCCATCCGACTATTACACGTTTTGCTATACATCTTTCTTGTTTATTCCCGTATTTTAGGTCAATACATGCAGCCTACAAAACGCCACTGGTTAGTGAAAGAATATGTGTGTCCGGAAAAATTCGAACACTGGAAGCGATTTGGTGATCAACTGGGATTCGTTTACACCGCAAGTGGACCTTTAGTCCGGTCGTCGTATAAAGCGGGAGAATTTTTTTTGAAGAATTTGGTCAAACAACGAAAAAATAAATCCTCAGGCGGCGTGTGAAATCGCGATTTCTGTTTATGTAAACGTATGTTACGTAAAGTAAAGAGACGCCGCAGTGTAAAGGAGCTCGAGATTTTCTTTTTAAAAATTACAGCGTATGTAATAAATTGAACAATTTTTTTTAAAGAAAAATAAATAGTTACATCGTAGAAATTCGAGTTTTTGATTAAATCCGGTGAAAATACACTTTTGTAAATCTTCAAACCTCTCTAGCTGCTTCTATATTTGCATTCTATTTGAAAAAAGGAATTCTGACTCATTAGTAGCTGATTAATCAACTAATCTCGTTTTATTGAAACAATCAGAGTAAAATCGCTTGTTATGTACACTCGATATGTGATAGTCTTTTCCATTGTAGTATTCTTAACAGCTTTTCTAAAATTGGTCTCGTTTGCGCTTGGTTTTTTAGACAAGCAAATCGTATTATATACGCATATTTGTCACCTTTTCTATTTCGTACGCTAAGTCCGATTAAAGCGCCCTCGTTTGATGTAATTTAGAAATTAGTGCAACTTTTGGCATTAAATGCAGTCGTTTACTTTTGCACTATATGTCTCAGCACGTTTACATAGTTCCTAAAATGTAGGTTACCTATAGCATTTACGGGGGCTTGTAGCCTCCGTGGACTAAGTGATGCCGTAGAATAAAAGGATACAAATTTTATGTTTTAGTTATGGTGAAAATTTGAACCTTTCTCTCAAAAAAATCAGAGCAAACATCGCACTACTTGATAAAATGCATTTTCCTGCTTGCTCAATAGAAAAATCATGATTTAAATCCCCCCCCAAAAACCAAAATACTCCCCCCCCAAGAATTCAATTTTTGAAATTTTTTTGTTTTTTCGCAATTTCTGATGCCAATAGATAGTGCTCGATAAGAAACGTTGAAAAATAGTGTTTTTTCGCCATACTATCATTTTTAAGGCCACTTTTTGACCTTTGAAAAAATCTCACTTATGGTGGCAGAGCTGCCCATTATTACTACAAGAATGATAAAAACATGAAAATAGAAAACATGCTAAATAGAAATTAAAAAAGATATTAATATCGAGGATATTTTTGGGGTCGACGTTTTCGTCAAGTTATTTTTTTGAAAAATATCGTTACCGAAAACGAAAATGATATCTTTTTTCACTAACGATAACAATGCTAGGTTTTACTCTCATAGGCATCTTGCTATAAATAGCATTTTTCTTGTAATTCTCGTGCCCGATTCGTGCTATACCTATAGTCTGTTTCTCTTGTTTGGGCATAAATTTTAAGGATTTTTCCGAAAGTAAGCCGACGGATTACGATAATTATATATCAAATCCATGCCATAATCGCAACCTGTCGACTTATTGTTAAACATAGTTTCTAAAATTTATGCCCAAATTTATGTGAAACAGAGTATAGGTACTTAAGCTGAAAACCAGCAATCTTCAAAACGTAAGCTCGAATTCAATGCACTATAAATCCAGATAGAACTTCAAACGGCTTATGCACACATGGGCGTGGAGGTTTGGGGGTATGCACCCCCAGAAGTTGAAATACCCCCCAGAAATCAAAATACCTCCCCAGAAAAATTTTTTTGCATTTTTAACAATTTTTTGATGCCATTGGATAGTGCTCGATGAGAAACGTCGAAAAATGGTGTTTTTTCGCCATACCATCACTTTTAAGATCATTTTTTGACCTTTGAAAATTTTTTCATCCCCCCAGAAATTTTTTCACCCCCAGAATTTCGGTGCTGCCCTCTTAATGAAATAACAGGCCATCCAAATGAATTATCATACACGGACCATGTTCTATGTAAGCACTGTTATGAAAAATTTTCGAATTTTGTGGTCACTAAAAGTTTGTTCAAAAACCGCGATAAAATGCATGAGTGGATTTGAGGGGGCGGCCGCCACCCCCCCATAAGCCAACATAATTGGCGAGATAACAAAGGATTCGGCTATCAGTGATCATAATTTCTCAAATTTTCCCGGCACTTTGCACCGGTTAATACCTATTGATAACATTTATTTCATTCTTTGTGTAACTGCGAGAGTTACACGTTTTGGCGAACTTGCCTTAGCAGTTCGCGGTAGCCACTTACATAGCCAATACTAGTAGCTATCTACGATAGTGTACTGTGGGCTATGCCTTCGGTCTTCCCACTTTTCCCCCAATTTTCAATAATAAAAAACAATAAGATACTCGTCCGGTAACATAGAGTTAAGTATGATGATAACTAGCAAAGAAAAATGCTCCGATGGAACAAAAAAGATGAATATACTTGGAATTGTGGATTATTAAGGATGTAAAAGGAGGGGACTAGGAAAAATCTACCTAAAGTCGTAAAATCTGCTAAAAAATCAGACTTTCTCTAAGCAACGCAAAAAAATCGATGTATATTCTGCGGCCTCTAAAAAAATGTCTTTTTTTAAATAATGTTCGAAGTTTCAGATAAGAGGGTACGAAATCTATCAAGGTTACTTTTTTAAATTGCTGGCACCAGATTGATAGAAAACTAAGAGGTATTGTATTTAAAGTTGTTTTATTTTGTTATGAGCATTATAGCAAGCAAAGCAGGGCCGATTGATTAAGTGCACACAATCGTTTCGGGCATGCTAGTGTATCTACATTTAGTCTGTTTCAAGTCAACTTACGCGTTTCCTACTGTTTTAAACCAACCATGTCTCCAATTGTCTTCGATGTTTGCTATTTCATCCAATTGGCTTAGAAGACTGTTAGTTTACTCAATATCATTTCCCAAAGCTACTGCATAGCTAACGTGCTGCTTTTTCAATCATTTTTATGGTTAAATATTTATTTTAATCTGTTGGCCGCAGAATATACATCGAGTTTTTGCGTTGCTTAGAGAAAGTCTGATTTTTAGCAGATTTTGCGACTATAGGTAGATTTTTCCTAGTCCCCTCCTTTTACATCCTTAATAATCCACAATTCCAAGTATATTCATCTTTTTTGTTCCATCGGAGCATTTTTCTTTGCTAGTACCCCACTTTTAATTAGTATGATTTAAGTGCATCAGTCAGTAAACACATACAGTAACATGCCATTATAATGACAGCAGGACACGGAAAACAATAATGTTCTTAACATCAGCATTATCCTTTTCAAACAAGACAACCTTACATTATTTTAACAGATCAAAGTTTTTCAGCATTATCTTTACGAAAATATCAAGTGTAAGGAACACTAACGCTCAGGTTTGGGAGTAAAATAAATTTGTAGTATAAACTACATTTTAACAACAAATGATTAGTGCAAAATTCACCACAACTACTAGGTGTAGAGAAAACTAATAGTCAGATTCTCAATTCTAATTTTACGTAGAACATTTTGAAAAAAATTAAGCTTCCGCAAGGCTCTAGAACAAGAGTTGAGTTAAATAGGCAGTGTAAACTTTACACAACCACAGAGTTTAAAGAAAATTTCAGTCTGATTCGTGATTCTGATATTACGATCAACGTTTATGAAAAAATTAAGTCTCTACAATGGCCCAAGGACAAATAAATATCAGATGTGTTAACGCAGACTCAAGCTACGTTCACTTCGCTTAGTTAACCCGAATCTCAAGCTAATGCGGCTCACACGGGGGTTCTCGCCCATTTTAGGAGGTCGATCACCAGTCGGCGATTCGGGGGTAAGCGGCCCGGCCTATTCAGCGTAGCCCGTCCCTCTACGCACGCACCTAGTGAAACTTACTTATTTAACCCCTTTGAGATTAAGTAACTAATTAAAGTAAGTTCCCCTGAAACCTAATTGAGGGCTCAAAAAGATTATTATTTTACTTGTTTTGGACCGAATTCCGGTGCTTGAAAATATTAAGGGTTCCTAAGTATAGTGTAGAACAAGGACAGAATTCAACAGCACGGAAATTCAACCGAGCCTAGCATCGTTAATTAAATAATTAATTTTTACAATATTTTTTGGACAGAAAAATTATGAAGCAATTAAAAAGCGACAGCATGGAGGATACATGCTGCTGACCGTCGTGTTACGCTAATCGGGTAAAATCAAAAAATGTAATTAAACAAGGGGACAAAGCCCTGCCAAAGGCATACAACAACTGATGCCAACTGGCACAAACACGAATGATAAAAAACAAAACGTACGGCGAAAAGAAGCGTGCACACTACGCAGGAAAACTAACAGACGAGTTCTGCAGCCAAGCAGATAAAAAGGCACGTACGGAGTCTGCTCACGTACGGCGACGAAAAGAAAAAGAAGATACGCTCAGCGCGGAAGCTAGCGGAGAGGCTCTCAAGCTCAAAAACTAATTGTAAAATGTAAAATCTTAAAGTGCCGTCAAAACTGCGCTCGCACGCAGTTTTAACTGACGCGGAAAGAGAGGCGTAACAACACGAACCAAGAGATATGAAAAGGATCTATGAATACGACAATAGGCATATGGGCAAAAGCTTACGGTAAAGGTATGTGCAAACGAGACAGGCACAAATATGAGACACACATATATGATCTTTTAACACACGTAAGATATGATAACACACATACCAATTCGTACTCAAGTCGCATTGAGCCCGAGTGCCCATTTTCCTATCCCGGATTTTGATTGAAAATATGTGTGGGAAAGGAATGAAAAATATGATAATTTTTAGGGAAGGTGGTCCCGGGCGACTCGCTTAAGCGTTGCGCTTAACGGTTGTGTACGTGCGTATGGAAATTGAGCACAAGAATGTACATCTGGGGCAATCAATCGGTTTTTTTTCATCTGTTTCAGAAAAAACCAAACCGATTTTTTTCCCAAAAATTTTTTCAGTGTAAAGTTTACAAACATGAGTTTGGCACATACAAACGTACTACAATCAAAGCGCTACAAACTGGCCCAAACCGAATTTATTTACACTCCACTTTCTCTGTTCAGAAGTCGGGAGAGGTCGAATAGGATAAAAATAAAGTACTTTCTAAGGGATGGCGAACAAAAATATGAAGTGAAGAAGTCGGAAGAGGTCGAATAGTATAAAAATAAAGTACTTTTTAAGGGGTGGCGAACAAAAATATGGACAAACATGTATTTTTCACTGTCGACCACATTGTAAACTTTAAAAATCTGAACCGAACGCTCCATTGAGTGTAAATGAATTCGGTTTGGGCCAGTTTGTAGCGGTTTGATTGTAGTACGTTTGTATGTTCCAAACTTATGTTCCGCAAAATATTTGATATGATTTACCAATTAAATACGAAAAAAACCTTTTTTTCGCCCATTTTACACCTCAGATTTCGAACTTTACACCCCCATAAACAACTCAATATTACGTTTTTTAAAGCGGTTTGCTTTGACATGTAGCCCTTGAAAGTTACTTTATTTTTATCTATTTAAATTATCTTAACTCATTACCGAAAAAGTTGGCAGAGAAATCTTGGACAAAATCTGGTTTTTTACTCATCCACTAGAGTGTAAAGTTTAAACCCCTGGTACTGTGTATTGATTGTAGAAAACTTTGAAGGTCAGATTCGTTATTCTGACCTCACAGAGGACATTTTTTAAAAAATTCATCATCCACGACGCTCTGGGCGGAAAAATTTCTTTCAGTGTAAAGTTTACACCTGCACTAATAACTCAATATTGATGTAAAGAAACAAAATAAATTTTGACGTGTAGCGCTCAAGACGAGGCAGATTTTAAAGGTAGTTACCACGTTCTTTCTACTATGTGGAGAACATGGCAAGGAGAAAATATTTTTTGTCTCAGACTCTTTACAATAAACCGCCTCTAAATTAGAAAATATTACTTTTTGAGAAAAAATAAAAAAAGTTTCTACTAGATTTTATAACCGTCTACCTTTTGAAACCAACCAGACTGCATAGAATGTAAAACTGAGTTAGATATGCTTTTGCACATGGAAACAGTAAAAAACCGTCTAATTTACACTCCTGTGCAACAACCAATGAGTGTAAAGAAATTTTAAGACCAGATTCGTAACCGACTAATTAGGGAAAACATTTTTTAAAAAAATTCATCATCCACGACACTAAGGGCGGAAAAAATTTTTTCAGTGTAAAGTTTACACTTGCACTAATAACGCAATATTGATTGTAAAGAAACAAAATAAATTTTGACGTGTAGCGCTTAAGGCGAGGCACATTTTAAGGGTAGTTACCACGTTTTGTCTACCAAGTGGAGAATATGGCAGGGAAAGAATTTTTCTGTCCCAGACTCTTTACAATAAACCGCCTCTAAATTCGAGAATATTACTTTTAAAAAAATTAAAAAAAGTCTCCCCTAGATTTTTTAACCGTCTACATTTTGAAACCAATCAGACTGCATAGAATGTAAAACTGAGTTAGATATGCTTGGCCACAAGAAAACTGTAAAAAAACTGTCTAATTTACACTCCTGTGCAACAACCAATGAGTGTAAAGAAATTTTAAGACCAGATTCGTAATCAACTAATTAGAGAAAACATTTTCAAAAAAAAATTGGCCCTCCGCAAATTATTTGAATTTGTGGTGTAAACTTTACACACTCACGGCGCCCTCGGTATTGAGTGTAAACAAGAAAAAAATGGGGGCACTAAGTTTTTTATTATCTACCTTTTAAAAAACCGCACCTCGCAGATGTGTGCCGTTATAGCTGTGAGGGGGGGCACAAATTTCGCACTCGCTGTGAAAGACATATAAAAAAAAGGATGGCCAAGTATATTATAGGTAGCGCTATCGCGCTACCTATGATGTATACCGGTGTCGCATCTTTTCAGTCGAAGCTGAAAATTCGACTGGAAAAATTACTCGCCGATATTTGTAATAATTCGACTTTGCGCACCGCTTAGAAGAATAAATATTCTTCATTAACTTCCTTTATTTCGCGTTTTCGCTTTTTCTTATCGAGTGCCCTCGTGAAAGCTCTCGTCCGTTGTCATATTTTAGTGTAATCTGCGCGTCCCAAATTTAATTTAAATTCACTTCTTAGATAATGCTTAGGTGTGTCAGGGTTTCCCATAAAGCACAAGAACAATGCTTGAATCAGAGTCTCCTTGAATTTCTTTTTCTCAAGGTTTTTTTCAAGCAAAATTTGAAAGTTAGTCTAGATTGATATGCGATATTGTTTTGATTGGCCAATTAGACATCGTTTCTGGGATTCAAGCAAATTATTATAGTCTTTTAAGCACTATTTGTTCTAATCCTTCTGAATAACCCCGAAGGAAATGTTAACCTGCGGAATGGGAAGACGGTAATCTCTGAATCGAATCCCTTCATTGTTCACAAAAAGTTTATAATATTCATGTAATGTTTGCCAATATAAAATTTGTCAAATATACCCATTTTTATAAGCGGAAACCTGCTAAAATGTATTTGAGACGATATTATTCAGGAACGGATTTGAGGGGCGGCCCGGCCGCTCTCCCCATGGCCTAGCACAGTTGGAGATAAACAATGGATATGCATTTCCCAAAGATTTTAGGCCATCGTTCGTCGTGAATTATCAATTTTTGGTAGATAATAATGGATTTCATGACTTTTTTGACTTTTTTGAAAGCCTGTAATCCAAATTTGTACGCCTGAAATATTCTCTGAGTATAGGGTATTTGAAAGCTATTCCAGAGATTTCTGTGGAAAACCGCAGTGATTCTAAGAGACTTAGTTTATCCAGCTTTCTAAAAGATTCAACTTTTTCTGCTCTTCGCGCTTAATTCTTCAATTTGCCTGTATTCATGAATAGAACAGTGATTTTAATCATCGTCAGCTATTATCCTCTCTAAATTGCACAAATTTTCTAGCGCATTTCCGCTCAAACCAATGAAATTTTTGAGCATTTCTTTACAAAAAAGTAATAAATTAAAATTTTTCGAATAAATTTCAAGCCAAATTTGATTCCGATAGAAATTAGACGTCAAAAGGCGGCGCAAAACTCCATTCAACACACCTCGAATTTTTTAAAGTATTTTTTAATGGATCGGAAAAAGTTGGGATACCCCTTCCCTCGCGTGAATCCTGGGTCCGTCTTTGATAGATTTACTTATCTATAGAATTTAATGGGAGATTGACTTTCCCAAACGACTAAAATTACCCCTGATTAGGTACCTATCGTTTTTGTTGTAGGTACTTTTTTCGTTTATTCGCCACCAACTCTGTATGGTGTTGTTTTGTTTATTCGGATGTGTAAGTTGATAATTCGCAACGATACTTTTTTTCCGAAAAAATTTGATTAAAAAATTCAAAAACAGATTAAACTTCGTCTTTCAGGGTCAGGTGCGTAGTGAGGATCCGATATTTCTTCCAGAGTACGATTCAAATTTCAAAGCGCAATGTTTAAATTTTTTAGATTTTTACGCTCTTGGCAAAAATTTTATGGAATTTAGGTATCGCCTCCTTTAATATAGGCAGTCATCGCGTGAAATCTACGCCGATTTTAAGACACAATTTCTGAGAAGTTCGACAATGGTGAGTTGTGATAAGTCAAAAATTAATCATACCTCAAAACAAGATATATAGCACAATTTTTTATTCTAAACATCATGATGCTATGCATTTGACTTGAAAACTAAAATTCGCTGTGCTACAGTACGCCAAACATTGAATTTTTCGCTATTTTCACCATTTTTCATTACTAATATCATCCATTCAAACAGCTTTCAATCGATAGAAGAATAAATTTTCAATTAGCTGAATGCAAAAACTTTTAATACATATTGATTTACACTTTACACTGCGGTTTAAACTCAATAAGTATTCGTTAGAAATTACAAAAAATTTTAACTTATTTTCGGTTCCTGTAGGCCCCTTACATATACAGCAAAAATTTTTGCCTTTTTTACACAGCTTGTGCCTTGGACTGAATAAAAAAAAATTTTATCAAAAAAAAAAGTACCCTGGACCACCAAAACAAGCGTCCGATTGACCCAATAGACCCAAATTTGCATATAAAATGAGTGCATTGCATAAGCACAGCCTTTTTCAACGAATACTATCCGTAAAAACAGCTACCAATTGATAGAGAAAAAATTTCCTATCAGCTTAATGCAAGAAATTGTTATACACCTTACTTATCACTTTACACTGCAGTTTAAACTTAATACATATTCTTCGAAAATTACAAAAATTTCAATATATTTACGGTTCCTGCGGGTCTGTTACATGAAAAGCAAATTAGTTTGCCCTTTTTATACAGCACATCCTTTAGTCTAAACATAAAAAATTTCAACAAAATAAAAATACCCTGAACTACCAAAACAAGCGTCCAATTGACCCATTATACCCAAATTTGCATATAAAACAGTGCATTGTATGAGCACAGATTTTTCTCAACGAATAATCAATATCATTCGTTGAAACAGCTACCAATCGATAAGGAAAAAAATTTCGTATTAGCTGAATGCAAAAACTGTTATACACTTCACTTTACACTTTAAATTACAGTTTAAACTTAATACATATTCTTCAGGAATTACAATAATTTTAACGTATTTACGGTTCCTTTGGGTCTGTCCAGGGTACTTTTTTTGATAAATTTTTTGTGTTCAGTCCAAGGCACAAGCTGTGTAAGAAGGGCAAAAATTTTTGCTGTATATGTAAGGGGCCTACAGGAACGGAAAATAAAATAAAATTTTTTGTAATTTGCAACAAATACTTAATAAGTTTGAACCGCAGCGTAAGGTGTAAAGTAAAATGTATAACGATTTTTGCATTCAGCGAATAGGAAATTTTCTTCTCTATCGATTGGTAGCTGTTTCAACGAATGATATCGATTATTCGTTGAGAAAAATCTGTGCTCATGCAATGCGCTGTTTTATATGCAAATTTGGTTATAATGGTTAATCGGACGCTTGTTTTGGTAGTTCAGGGTACTTTTATTTTGCTAACATTTTTTTCATGTTTAGACTGAGGGATGTGCTGTATAAAAGGGCAAACTATTTTGCTTTTCATGTAACAGTCCCGCAGGAACCGTAAATATGTTAGAATTTTTGTAATTTTTAAAGAATTGTATTGAGTTTAAACTGCAGTGTAAAAGTGATAAGTAAAGTGTGTAACAATTTTTTCATTCAGCTGATAAGAAATTTTTTTCTCTATCAATTGATAGCTGTTTTTACGGATAATATTCGTTGGAAACAGGCTCTGCTTATGCAATGCACTGTTTTTATATGCAAATTTGGATATATTGGGTCAATCGGACGCTTGTTTTGGTAGTCCAGGGTACTTTTTTTGGTAAAATTTTTTTCATATTTAGTCCAAGGCACAAGCTGTGTAAAAAGGGCAAAAATTTTTGCTGTATATGTAAGGGGCCTAAAGGAACCGAAAATAAGTAAAAATTTTTTGTAATTTTCAACGAATACTTATTGAGTTTAAACCGCAGTGTAAAGTGTAAATTAATACGTATCAAAAGTTTTTGCATTCAGCTAATTGAAAATTTATTCTTCTATCGATTGAAAGCTGTTTAAATGAATGATATTAATTATTTGTGGAGAAAATCGAATTTTAATAAAAGTAACGAAAAATGTTAAAAATGGCAAAAAATTCAATGTTTGGCGTACTGTAGCACAGCGAATTTCTGTTTTCAAGTCGAATGAATAGCATCATGATGTTTAGAATAAAAAACTGTGCTATATATGTTGTTTTGAGGTATGATTAATTTTTGACTTATCACAAAGTTGGTCGAACTTCTCAGAAATTGTATCTTAAGCTGTCATTAACAATCATGTTGTCGGTGCAGTTTGATCTTGATTTAGTTTTGTTGATACAATATGTAACTGCGAGAGTTACACGGTAGGCGAACTTGCCTTAGCAGTTCGCGATAGCCATAACATAGCCAATACTAGTAGCTATCTATGATAGTGCACTGTGGGCTATGCCTTCGGTCTTCCCATTATTTCCCCAAATTTTCAATAATAAAAAACATTTAGATACTTGTCCGGTAGCATAGAGTTAAGTGTATGATAATAGTAATTGTTTAATGCATACCGCTTACGTGAATCGAGAACTTTCGATCTGAGATAAAAGTGATTCAGTATTACGTTAAATTGATCGTTCTTTAATTTACTGTAATGGCCCTTGAGGCCAGTGAACGTAACGTTGTAGTTTAGAGTCTGGCTTTTTGGTTTTTTCGTTGGCCGGTTATTTCGACTGTACATTATCGTTTTTCTTTTGCGTATTTTGTTTCCCGGCTATAGGCCGTGTGTTCTACGTCGAATAAAATATAGAAAACCTACCCAGTGGTTTTGGTTATACCGAGGGTTAGGTCGGGCATCTACTCGTCGAGGATTTCCTCCCATCTAGTGGACTGATAGGTAAATTTCGTATGATAGCTTATTCTATTTGAAAACCATAATTCCTTTCTCAAATCCAAAATTGATCAAAAATATTATTTAATCTTTAAGGATGATTGATCAGCATAGAGCTCGTTGTTGTTGTTTTCATAGTTCAGCGTGCTACACAAATTAGGAACCAAAAACATTTCGAATCAGGCACTGATTGAAAATAAGTTAAATAACAACTTGAGCTTGAGATAGGTCAACTGACCTCCGCGGCAAATTCCGAGACTAGGTAGGTAGCCTTAGGTCTTAGGGCGTAGCTGCTGAGATCACCCGACATAAAAGCGGCCAGCAATATTAGGGCTGTGGGGATCGAAGCCGTAAGGTCTGTAAGGGCCCAAAGATCGAAAGCCTTAGAGCCGCGCGATCGGGGCCAGCACTAAGCGCAGACTTAAGTACCTACGTACCTAGGTAAATCTCGAAGGTAATGTATCCGTCCTATGTCCTTTCTTTGTAGACATAAGCATACCTGGACAAAGGCCGATCTTCCAGGTGATACCGGCGGCCAAAAATTGTGGTTGGTTGCTGGTTCGAAAAAGGGTTGTTTTGGAATATGTTACCTCATAACTTTTCCGAAACATTCTGCATGTCTGCATGCATCATTTGCGTTTGTTTTATCCGTCTTAATTTACTCGCATTTAGCATCATCAGTCAGTACACTAATTGTTTACAATTATAGTTTTTAGAGTGTTGTTCACCTCTGGAAATTTTTTAGGCCGTTTTATCATCCTCAGCTCAATTTCGCAGATTTTTAAAGGACAAGACAAGACAACGCAAAAAATTGACCTTATTATGGAAAATTTCTACCCTGTTCTTTACATAAGTCCAATTGAGCAGCCTTTTTAAGCCCGAAACATACTTCACGCGGCGCGGCGAACGGCGCAAATTCGCCGCAGCGGTCGCCGCGCCAAATTCGCGCTGACCCATGGCATACTTCCTGGCGCCGCGCGGCGAGGCGCGAAGTTTGCCGCGCCGCATTTCAAGACATACTTCAAGCGGCCCAAGGCATACTTCAAGCCGCGGCCGCGCCGCAACCAAATTCGCTAAAGTCCAATTTTTTTGCCGCTTTTCATGACATACTTCACCGCGTGGCGAGAAGCAAATAATGTCTATTTTTAGCATTTTTTCGAATTTTTTCACCGCGCCGCAGAAGTCCAAACGTTTGGACTTTCCTCGCGAATGCTAATGAGGTGCGCCGGTATTGATCTGCTCTGAATCTATAATGAAGTACGTATCTACGTGAGCGCAAACGATCTTCGTCGATTTTGAATTGTCATAGAAGCACACCCGGGAGTGGGGGGTTTTGGGGGTATGCACACCCCCCTCCCCGAGAAACCAAAATACCCCCAGAATTCAATTTTTGAAAATTTTTTTCGTTTTTTCGCAATGTTTTGATGCCAATGGATAGTGCTTGATGAGAAACGTCGAAAAATGGTGTTTTTTACGCCATACCATCATTTTTAAGACCATTTTTTGACCTTTGAAGAATCTTGCACCCCCCAGAATTTTCCTGCTGCCCACGTATGCACAGAAGTACGTATATGGCAGTACTGGATTTGTACGTTTTTGATCGGACTTTCTCCAATTTGTTGTGTAGCTTTTAATTATTGCGTACATACCTGTCTTTTGAATAAATAGTGTTAAAAAATTCATGCAGGATGCAAGACGTTCAGTCATTGATTCTGGAAGTTTTGTCATTTCTTGTATAGAAAAGGTGCATGAATCCTGAATGCTTCTGAACACTCGGTTGTGTGATTTTATTTTTGCTTTATGCATTTTTTGCTTAGGATCGTAGATCTCGATACAACACTGATAAATGAGGTGCAGAATTTTCCTGCACTGTGCAGATAACAAGCAAGTGTAAAACAAACTTCCTCCTCCATCTCTTTCAGAATGATATCGTGTGATTCTGCTAACCAGCCGACATCAGTGGTACATACATACAGTACATGGTGTCCTAACATGGTAACCTACATTATAAATGAATAAATTAATTTAAATGAGCTTTCGCCGATTTGAAAAAGATCGATTATGAAAGAAATCAATGCGCTATCATTGCGGCAATTCGCGCGGAGTATGCCAACATTGAGCGAAGCGGCGGCGAAGGGTCGCCCAGTTGGCGCCATGTTTTTCTTGCCGCGCGGCGACTGCGCCGCGTGAAGTATGCCTAGGTGACGCGAAGCGGCAGATGAATTTCACCGCGCCAGTTTTGCGCCATGACGTCACATTTTTGGGTATACTGTGGCCGCAAACCCCTCTGTGGCGCGAATCGCGTGAAGTATGTTTCGGGCTTTACAAATAAACGATGAAATAATTTATTATATCTGTCAAATAGTGCGTGAAAATTTTGGCCTTTTTAATTTTTCAAAACATCAAACATTACATCTGGCACGAGGCGCCAAATAATCTTGACCTTCTATCATCTTAAGCTAAGCTCAATATGATCGCTTTTCAGAGATACGAGTATACCAGCAGTACCGAAGCTTATTACCGTTCTCGCCACACAATTTGCATCCTTAATCATCCTTAAACTTTGCTTAGGTTTGTAACTGCTTCGTTCATGCGAAACGGGAAATAAGAATATTAAATCTAGCAGAAATGTTGATAATTTCCCATTTCAGCTCAATTTTAGGAATTTATCGAAACAGACTTATGAATGGATTAGTAACGTCTGCATTATTAATGGAAAATTATGGCATTTTCATCACCTTCGACTTAATTTTGAGGCATGTAGGGTTGATAAGTGACAGACAAAATTCTGGTATTTAGATTTTTTGTCCTCTGAAATTTTGCGCCAGCTGTAAAACTTTAACCTAGTACAAAAATATATTCGACTAAACGTCTGTCGACGAGTTCCATATAATGGCGAATGAAAATATTCGAAAAAATCTAAAATTTTTGATTCGAGAAATGTTTTAGCATTTTTACTCTTTTAAACTCAATTTTGCTGCCTTTGAAGACAAACAGTGCAAAAACGGGCGTATTATAAAACTGGCGAAAAATTCTTGACGTTCTGATCTCCTCAAGTTGAATTTTGAAGCTTTCCTAATAGAGAGAGAGCGCTTAAATTATATCTGGCGCGAAGCGCCGAAACATTTCTACATTTTTATCTTTTTAAAGTCAAATTTGTAGGTTTCTGGAAATAAACAATCCAGTAATTATGCCTGGCGCGAATCGCCAAAATTTTTGAGAGTTCTATCCTTTTACCTAAATTTTGCAACTTTCTAAACAGCAATACAGTAATTATAGTTTGCGCGAAGCGCCGTAAATTTCCGATGTTTTTATCTTTATGAGCTCAATTTTGCAGCTTTCTGAATGTATGCAATAGAAATTATATCCGGCGCGAAGCGCTGGAAATTTTCGATGTATTTATTCTTTTATGCTCACTTTTGCAGGTTTACATAAGCTAAGCAGCATTTATATCTGGCGCAAAGTGGGCGTTTTTATGAAGCTCAATTTGACACATTTCTAAAGATAAGAAATGTAGAAATTATTTTAAATCAATGTTTGACTTCAGTCTTGAATGCCAGCCGCAGTAGCAGCGGATATTACGCCCTGATACCTGCACCGATTGCATACCTCTGTCCAGTGTTTTTATACAAGGTCCCTTTGTTCAAATGCAAAGACGGTCTCCGAAGTCTTTCAATTTATAGGTTTCCAAAGATAAAAAATACAGAATAGTTAATGAAATATTTTGATATTTTTACCATTTTCAAGTAGATTTTGCGGACTTTTTTATTGACAAATAATTTAGGACCTTCACGTGCGGACTGGCGTTTTTTCAGTGTTTTACGTCGTCTACTTTCGTTTGAAATCGATTTTAGCACAACATTTCTTCGAAAATTTTTGGAGTTTTTGACAATTTTGTGCGAAAAAAATCATTAAATTTCGTTGACTTCAGTGAAAATTCAGCGCGAAGTATCGGAAAATTTGTGGATTTCTGGCGAAAGGACGTTTAGAAGCTTGAATTACTGCTCGGTTTCCCGTATTTGTAGCGTTTGATGCGTAGCGTCGGAAATTTTAAAAAGTTGTACAAGAAATGAAAATAGAATAAAAGTATGCTGAAATAGCTATCTGGCGCGAAGCGCCGAAAAATTTCCGACATTCATATACTTTTGCGCTCGATTTTGCACCTTTTTGTATGATAAAAATGCAGAAAATCTTATTTGCCGAAAAATTTCATCTATCAAAAACTGAAATAAGCAAAAGGTGAGTTTTTAAATAAATGGCGCCAAGCGCTGTAAATTTTAGTATTTTTACGCTGTGAAATGTCAAAAACATGTGTAGCTTTTTACTTAAAAAGTCGGGAAAAAATTTGGCTGGTCGGTTGATAAAATGATTGATCGGTTGCTTGGTTGGTTGATTGATTGACTAGTTAAATGGTTGACTAATTGATCGACTGACTGGTTGGTTTGTTGGCTAAGTGGCTGCTTGATTGGTCGTTTAGATGCTTGATTGATCTGATGATTTGTCATTTGGTCGGTTGGTCATTAAATGGGTTGGCTTGTCAGTTTATCAGCAGACTGGTTGGTTAGTTCGTTCATTGGCTGAGTGATTGATTTGTGAGTTGGTTGATCGGTCGGTTATGCATTGATTGGCTAATTGGTTGGTTGGCCAGATAGTTGTTTGAGCAGTTTGGTTGGGTGGTAGGTTGGCCGGTTAGTTGTTTAATTGGCTAGTTGGTTGGTTGATTAGTCTATTGTTTTGTTGTTTGGTTGGCCATATGATTGGTTGGTTGTTTAGTTGGTTGTTTGGTTAGCTGGTTGGCCACTTAATTAGTTTGTTAATTATTTGGTTGGCTAGTTGGCTGGCCGGTTGGTTGGATGTTTGATCGTTTGTTGGCTAGTTGGTTGGTCGGTTGGCCGGTTGGTTGGCTAGTTAATTGGTTGGTTAGCTGGTTGGTCGGTTGGTTGGCCTCTTAGTTGGTCGGTCGGCTGGTTGGTTGATTGACTAGTTATTTGCTTTGTTGGCCGGTTGGTTGGTTGGCCAGTAAGTTGGGGTGTTGGCTCGTTAGTTTGTTGATTGGTTGGTGGTGTTGGTTGGTTGGTTGGTTGGTTGGCCAATGGGTTGGTTGCTTAATTGATTGGGTATATAGTTGATTGTTTGGTTGGCCGGTTGGCTGGTTGGTCAGTTGGTTGATTGGTTGGTTGGTTGATTGGTTGGTTGGTTGATTGGTTGGTTGGCTGATGGTTGGTTGGCTCAAATGGTTGGTTGGCCGTTTAGTTGGTTGTTGTTGGTTGTTTGGTTGGCCGGTTGGTTGGTTGGTTGCTGGTTGGTTGGTTGGTTAATTGGTTGGTTGGCTAGTTAAATGGTTGGTTGGCCGGTTTTTTGCTGGCTTGGTTGGATGGCCAGTTAGTTAGTTAGTTGGTTGCTTGCTTGCTTGGTTGGCCAGTTGATTGGTTGGTTGGTTGGTTGGCTAGTTCCTTGGTTGGCTGATTGATTGGTTAGTTGGCCGGTTGATTAGTTGGTTGTTTGGTTTCTTGGTGGGTGGGTTGGTTGGTTGGCTGGTTGGTTAATTGGTTGGTTGTTGGTTGTTTGGTGGTTGGTTGGTTTGTTAATTAATTGGTTAGTTGGTTGGCTGTTTAGTTTGCTATTGGTTGACCGGTTGGTTGGTTGGCTGATTAGTTAGTTAGCTAGTTAATTAGTTGGTTGGTTGATTGATTGGTTGGTTGGTTAGTTGGTTGGTTGGTTGGTTGGTTAGTTGGTTGGTTGGTTGGTTGGTTGGTTGGTTGGTTGGTTGGTTGGTTGGTTGGTTGGTTGGTTGGTTGGTTGGCTGGTTGGCTGGTTAGTTGGTTGGTTGGCTGGTTGGTTGGTTAGTTGGTTGGTTGGTTGGTTGGTAAGTTGGTTGATTGGTTGGTTAGTTAGTTACTTAGTTGGTTTGTTGTTTAGTTGGTTGGTTGGTTGGTTAGTTGACTGGTTGGTTTGTTGGTTGGCTGGTTGGTCGTTTGGTTGGTTAGTTGATTGTTTGGTTGGTTGGTTGATAAGTTGGTTGATTGGTTAGCTGGTTGGTTGGTTAGTTTTTTAGTTAAGTGCTTGGTTGATTGGTTGGCTGGTTGGTTGGTTGGTTGGCTGGCTGGTTGGTTGGTTGGTTGGCTGGTTGGCTGGTTGGTTGGCTGGCTGGTTGGTTGGTTAATTAGTTGGTTGGTTCATTGTTTGGTTGGTTAGTTGGTTGGTAAGTTGGTTGATCAGTTGGTTAATTAGTTAGTTAGTCAGTTATAGTTGGTTGGTTGGTTGATTGGTTGGTTGGTTGGTTGGCTGGTTGGTTGGTTGATGGTTGGTTGGTTGGCTGGTTAGTTGGTTGGTTGGTTGGCTGGTTGGGTAGTTGGTTGGTTGGTTGGTAAGTTGGTTGATTGGTTGGTTAGTTAGTTACTTAGTTGGCTTGTTGGTTAGTTGGTTGGTTGGTTGGTTAGTTGACTGGTTGGTTTGTTGGTTGGCTGGTTGGTTGTTTGGTTTGTTAGTTGATTGTTTGGTTGGTTGGTTGATAAGTTGGTTGATTGGTTGGCTGGTTGGTTAGTTAGTTTTTTAGTTAAGTGGTGGGTTAATTGATTGGCTGGTTGGTTGGTTGGCTGGTTATTTGGTTGGTTGGCTGGTTAATTGGTTGGTTGGCTGGCTGGTTGGTTGGTTGGTTTGTTGGTTAATTAGTTGGTTGGTTGATTGTTTGGTTGGTTGGTTGGTTGGTTGGTAAGTTGGTTGATCGGTTGGTTAGTTATTAGTTAGTTAATTATAGTTAGTTGGTTGGTTCGTTGATTGGTTGGTTGGTAGGTTGGCTGTTTGGTTGGTTAGTTGGTTGTTTGGTTGGCTGGTTGGTTGGTTAGTTAGTTATTTATTTGGTTGATTGGTTGGCTGACTGGTTGGTTGGTTGGTTGTTAAGTTGGACTGCTGATTGGTCTAAATGATCTATTTACATGTTTTAGTAATCCTACATTGGTTTTGCAGCGTGTATCTTGATTTTTTCATAAAAACATTCAGGTGACACCCGCCATTTTCCCAGGTGATACCGAGTGGCCATCAGGTGATACCGGGTTGAACCGAGTTGAACCCATTGTCCAGGTGTGGATCATAAGGCGGCTCTACATTTACAGATATTTTTGAGATTCGGAGCGCATGAATCCTTTTGGAAACTTCAGGTGCAATATATGATAAGTTTTAACGTTGCCCAGTTTTGTTCAGATTGTGTGTAGAAAGTTTTAATATCAATCGCAAAAAATACAAGAGAAGTAGATCCAAAAATCATTGGAAACTTAATTATTGCGATTAATTCTGATCACAAAAAGATTTCGCAAAAAACTATCCTGCCTAACCGATGTTTCATCAAAGTTGTTCTTGTAGAAATCTTAGTATAGAACTGACATTCGGCTTATGAAAGAAAACTCATGGTAGCATGTTTTTTCGAATTTCGTTGGTTTCGCCCCCGACCTAGAATTCGGTCTGTCCATTCCGAAAATTTATCACGGAATTTTATTAACAATATTTTTTGTTTTCTACAATTTTTTTACGTTTTCGCTTTACGATTTATCACTGAAGCAGATTATTTTACGGGTTAGGTTATTGGCGACAGTCTTTTATATGCGTCACATGTTGAGCAAAGCTAATTAAACATCAATAAGAAGAGTTTTAAGCAACCAGTTGTTACGAGAGCGTGACTGAAGATGTCATTTGTACATTGGAAATTTATTACAGTAATAAGACTTCAGCGAAAAATGGGCCATTGGAATGGAACAGACTATACATGATAGACAATTAAGTAGTCTGTGTAAAATCCTAAATTTAATGATTCTAGCACATTAGTAAAACTACTTAATTAGCTGTACGGGATTTCTTATATATGTAAATAAAGATTCGTGATATAAATCACTGATTTTTATTTCTTGGGCTTTCCAGGTAGTTATTTTCTGCTGATTAAGTAACAGTTAATTACATTTTACTGTTGGAGCAAATGAACATGGAATATCCATTTTCCTACATCTTTGATGAAATTTTTTAAAAATTTTCGGCGTTTCGCGTTGAATGTCAGAATTATTGCCAATTTGACTTCAGGCGCGCCGTCTTACTACACTACAGATTTATTATCACACTACCCTGATTGGTATAATATCGTCTATTTAGTTGAAGAATCAAGCTGATATTTACGTATTAATTTTTGAACAATCTCACCAACTCTTCCGAATCCCACTAGATTTTATTGATCAGTCATTTGAATAATAAAATAATTAATCAATGTTGCATAAACAACCAACCTAGCTTCTTTTTGAGCACAAACAACTTTTTCCATTTTGTTTTCTTCTCACAATTCCAAAAATTAGCGATACCTACCTTCCATCAATTGCTTCATTCGGCTTTGCTCTTAATACACAAATGTAGGAAATGGAGAAGCATCCTAACTAAAGACTTAAAACGCCTTCGTGTCCAAATTCCACTGAATTCTCATAGCGCTTCGCACCGGAGTTTTGCTAAACTTAAAGAAATGTATGTCTGGACAAAATTTTATTTCAGGAAGGGGCACGTCCAAAATTTTTAAAAACATAAGGAGGACAACGAATGTGTTTCAGTTTGCAAACTTCGCTATCCGGATACCTGTAGATACGGTGAGAAGTTCAGTGCAATCATCTATCAGCCGAGTCACGGTTCTAAATGAAACTCCTAAAAGTGGTCAAAATTCATCAGCAAATTCGATAATATCGCCTAAAATGGTCATTCTTGCTTCTTGGAACAATTCTTAATTTTCTGCACAAAACTTGTGCAGAACTAGATGCAAAATACACTTTAGGTTGTATATTAAGAATAAAAATGGAGTCGTTTCAAACCGCGCGCTTGTGACTAAATAAACTCTAATTATAACTGGAATTTTTGCGATTTTTGGCTAAAAGAAAGCAAAGGGAAGTAAAGAAAAACGTTCTTACATTTCATTTCGGAGCAGACGTTTTTTCGTACTCGGCAAAGATTTTTCCCGATGTACGAAGACTTTTCGGGACCGATCTTTGTACATGTACAAAGATTTTTGGGAACAAAAAAAATTGCAAAAGAGTCTAAAATTCGAAAAATTTCGGCGCGCGCCGAAATGAGTAATTGTGTGTTCTATATATCTTTATAATAGCTGAAATTGCATTTTAAAAGTAAAAATGTCAAATTTTTCGGCGCTCCGTGCCGTTTCAAGACGATTCTTAGTGATTTTTGCCTTTAGAGACCCAAAAATTAGCTAAAACACTACGAAAAGTCGAAGAACTCTGTCTTTACCACACTAAAATCGCTGCTGTACCATATTATAGTATCCAAAAATTTTGTTGTGTACAAAATTTAAAAGATTTTTAGGAAGACAAAAAACTGTAAAAGGTGTAAAATTCCAAAATTTTCGGCGGCTTCGCGCCGAACTGATAAATTATTTGTCTTAAATATCTTTCAAAATGGCAGAATTTGCATTTAGAATGGAAAAAATGTCAACATTTTTCAGCGCTTCGCGCCGTTTTCAGATAATTTTTAGTAATTTTTGAGCGTCAGAAGCCCAGAAATTAGCTAAAATACACTACCAAAGATCGAAAACCCTCTTTTACCACACTAAAATCGCTACTGTACTTATATTATAGTACACAAAAATTTGCATGTACAAAATGTACAAAGACTTTTGGGGACCATCTTTGTACATGTACATACGGACCTTGTACAAAAAAAACACTGTTTCGGAGGGGATTTTTTTATTCTATTCCGTCTGGATACGGGCCTGATTGGGCTCGTATATATTGATATATTTAATGGATTTTTAATCGGTTTTCGACGATTTTTGTGACGGTTTTTTAACAGGCTGTTGACGGTAATTGACGGTTTTTTGGTACGTGTATGACGAAAAGGCATCTGGCAAAACTGACCTGTTGTGTGCGCATTAAAGTATAAACCTCGACCTAAGCGGGATTAATACCGAACTAAGCGGGAGTAATGATGACCTAAGCGGGAGGGCTATCACCAACATTTTTATACTTTTTTGGTCTATTTGCCAACCAAAATTTTGGAAAATAGAAATTTTTTTGGGCTTGTTGGCATTTGTGGAAAATTTTTGTAGTGTAAAACATGCGTTATAGAGTGGTTAGATTTCAAAGTCTTCCGGCGTTATTTGCTTGACTGTTTAATTTTATTACTCGTTATTAATGCTTAAGCCGCGCCGCACCAATCGCAGCTCTTTAATTGACAGTTTGCTCTAGAACTTCACTGTGATTGAACATTCTCATCTTCTGTACGGATTTGGACAATTTATGTAACGTAAAGATGCGTTCCAGAGTGGTAATACATATCTCAACATTTTCCGGCGCTTCGCGCCATTTTGATAAATTATTATTGCCTAAAGCGACTTCAGAAATTGACTAAAATACATAACGTACAGTTCTTGTCACGGAAATTGCAAACGCAGCGCCGCTGTGATTTACTACGATTGACCAACTACAGTAGAACGTAAGCGCTTTACACCATAGCCACGCGTGTTTGGCCATAGAAAGATTGTGTTCGACGTTAGTAGATCGCAGCTAGCATATTGCGTTATTTGTAACACAAACGGTAAAAAGAATTTCTCAATCTGCTTTGATTTTTTGCGTGCGTGCATCTCAAAAGTGTGTGCATGCTGCAGGTCCAGTGCGAGAAAAAGATAAAAATAGATTGGAATTTTCGTGCATATTATAATTCTCATTCCTCCATTGGAATCTCATCTAAGAGATAATGGGCATAAAAATGGAAGAAAATAGTATTTCCTCTTTGCGATCAATTGCATATCGCTTCTGCCGCAGAAGAGCATTTCTGAGATCGTTCGGCGTTTTAAAACAAATTCAACGCCAATGAAGAGCAAAAGATTTATAAATCATATAGACCCAGGGAACGTGAGCAAAATCTCCGTGAGCTTGTGTATTAAAATATCAGAAGGTAAAAGTTTGTTGTTGTTTTCAAGCCTTGCCTTTATTACATTTTTAGGCGTATGTCCGCTGAATAGAATAAATACAAAATGGTAGATACGCATATATAAGAACTTCAATTGAACAAGAAAAATTGCAAAGAAAGCTGGCTGGTCAAAATAAAATTTGCGCAAAATAACAGAACGGGCAATATTTTTTGAACTATAAGCTTCCCTGAGGAGACAGACACTATGTGATGTATTACACTTCTGAACTGAATATATTATTGATGTACATATCATAAATAAATGAAAAAGGCGAAGATACAAAATATTCTTTGGAAGCGGATAATGAGGAACTTTTTATCAATTTTGTAGTTTAAAGGCATAATGATATTTATTATTTAGTTTATTTTATGTAGCGAAAATTTTAAATATGCAGCAGCTAAATTCTAGGTCAGAATAAGGTAAATCGCCAAAAATATGACTAAAAATAGAATTATGAGGTCTACAGTAATTTGGAGGGGTATGTATTTCAACTTCTGGGGTAACAGCCCCCCATGGCCATTTGTGGCCAGAAGGAAGGAGCATCAACAGTGTTTTTAATACAATATTATTTAGGTTTCATCCCTTCAGAATCCCCATACTGTGCTGGTATGACATATGATTAATTTTATTATTCTTTTCAGAACTATAAACCAATCGAATAAAGATTTATTATTAATTAATTTATTCATTCATTTTAAAATTAATTTTAAATATCAATTTTCAAATTCCTATCTAGTCGTATTACATGTCAGTTCCCTCTAATATTACTAATTGTATCATTATGTAGATATTAATATAGAATTATGTAATAAAAGTATAATTATTTTATCCAATCACTTCACACGCTTATTTAGTTCTATTTTTTCTACAAAATATATTTTCGTTCTTCCATGCCTGTGTCAAAAGAACGGCCAGCTTGGCTATTTTTATCTTTCCGATTTACGCTGGCGTGCTCTGCATTACTCTCTGATTGGTTAAAGAAAAGACGCGCATACCGTATGTTTGTATTAATACGCATTAAGAAGGTCATCTCATTCTACTATCCGCGATCCACTAAGGATGATGTACAATTATTTTGCAAAACTATTTTTCATCTGTATTTCACTATTTTGTTAAATTTTCTATCTAGCTTAGAGCTTACAGTCACTATTCATTCTCTCTTCCCAATTTCCCAATATAATAGTGAAAGATATGGTTTGTAGAAGAATGAAAATACCTTTTTAAAAACCTTTTTGTCCAAAAGATAAGAGCGATTTTGCTTTGATTTTATTTCTAATTTTGATTTAGTCAAAAAGATGCGCTTTTTAAAATCATATAAATAATGGCAAAAGAAATTTCTGGGCCTATATGATTTTTGAATCTTTGCTCTTCATTGGCTATGAATTTGTTTCAAAACGCAGAACGCTCTCAGCCTGAAATTAATTTTAAAATGCTCTTTTGCGGCAGAGCAATATGCAATTGATCGCACACAGGAAATACTGTTTGCTTTCATTTTTATGCCCATTATCTCTTAGATAAGATTCCATAGAGGGAAACGAGAATTATAATGATATGCACGAAAATTCCAATCTATTTTTACCTTTTTTTCCTCGGACTAAACCTGCAGCATGCACGCACTTTTGAGACGCACGCATGCAGAAAATCAAAGCAGATTGAGAATTTCTTTCTGCGTTTGTGTGACAAATAAGGCATTATGCTAGCTGCAATCTGCTAACGTCGAACGCAATCTTTCTATGGCCGAACACGCGTGGCTACAGTAGAAGCGCTTACGTTCTACTGTAGTTGGTCAATCGTAGTAGATCACAGCAGCGCCATGCGCTGGTAATTTCCGTGACAAGAACTGTAAGGTATGAAAATCAAGTTTTAACTGAAGTAACTTATTTCTCTTATTGATATTTTTAGTTGAGCGCAGAATTTTTGTACATAAAGTGTACAAACCATTGCCACTATATGAAATTTTCTGCTAAAAAAGACTGATTTTTTAACACGAGCGCTTTATTTTTGAACGATTTTAAACACCAAAAATGAGGAAAAAATGGAAAATGTAAAAAAAATCATTTTGGGTCTGTGTTATAATCATACGTGTGCAGCAAGAAAATTCTGGGGGGTGCAAGATTTTTCAAAAATCAAAAAAGGCCTTAAAAATGGTGGTATGGCGGAAAAACACAGTTTTTCGACGTTTCTCATCGAGTACTATCCGTTGGCATCAAAAAATTGTGAAAAAAAGACGAAAAAATTCCAAGTATTGAATTCTGGGGTTATTTTGATTTCTGGGGGGAGGGGGTTATTTTGGTTTCTGGGGGGGTGCATACCCCATAAACCCCTCTCCACGCCCAGGTGTGGTTATAATGACAACCAAATCGCTGGGAAGAAAACGGTGACTACCACCAACATAAAACTAAGTCTAACTTCGAAATAATAACTATTTGCTACTTTGTACAGGCGCTCAGAGCAGGAATTAGAGACGCTTGTGTCAGGTCAGGAACTAAAAAGTGCATTCCTACCGAAACGACCGCATCGCATTCGCAAAAAAAGCGCGCCGTACCCTCACCCAATCTGCCCTGATCTTCCTACTGCTTTCCTAGTCTGCTTTTCATTTTTAAAATGACTTTCATTGTACCAACTGAGAATAGAAGGTTTTTGTATGACTTCACTGTTGTCAGGCTCGTATCTGGGATTTTGTCTGGGGTGCACGACCAAAATTTTTTTAAAACGTAAGGGGGACAAAAGTTAAATTTTAGTTTGCAAATTTTGCTACCCGGATACACACTTGGCCGTGAGTGAGGGGGGGGAGTTTGGAGATAATTCAGTTTTTGAAATTTTTTGTTTTTTCAAAATTTTATGATGCCAATGGATAGTGCTTGATAAGAAAAGTTGAGAAACTGTGTTTTTTCGCCATACCACTGTTTTTAGACAATTTTTGACCTTTGAAAAACCTTGCACTCCCTAGAATTTCGATGCTGCCCACCTATGCGACCGGATACCTTAGATACGGTGAGAATGCAATTGAAACCTCTTTTATGGCTGAAGGGTCTAGGGTTGCGCCTTCAAGCGCCCTCTGAGGGGTCCGGGCAGAGCCCCGAAAAATTTTGTAAAAAGAGCACTTCGATTTCGAATCGTAGCGTTGGAATCTTTGTAAAATCAGCCGAATTGCAGTTCTGAATTCATCCTAAAAATGGTCAAATTTTATCAGCAAATTAATAATCATCGCTAAAAAATTGCTGTCGTTCTTGCTTTTTACTGAACAAATCTCATTTTCTGCATAAGACATATAAAGATCAGGAGACGTAAATGCAAAATACGCTTCAGGTTGTATAAAGACGAGTGCTTTGACCACGCGCTGTTTTGCGATTTTCGACTAAAAAAGCAAAAAAAGCAAAGGGTGAGCAGAGAAAATAATTATTCTCACATTCCGTTGAGGCATAGGTGCACATGGTCAGGGTCGGCAGAGGGTGGGGTGAAATCTCAAAAATTCAAAACAGTAAATTTAACGTTCACGATTTTTGTTGCTGTTTCAACGATCAAAATAGTTAAAACGGCCTAAAACGTTTCGTGGTAACATCGCATCTGAAAAGCATTTTTAGTCCAGTTTTACTGCATTATATCACTTTCAACATTAAAACAATGCAAAAATTTATCAATTTTGGGTGCTTTTTGAGTAAAAAGTACTTAAAAGCAAACGTGGGCGGGGGGGGGTTGGGGTATGCACCCCTAGAAACCAAAATACCCCTTAGAATTCGATTTTTGAAATGTTTTTTGTTGTTGTTTTTTTTCACAATTTTTTGATGTCAATGGAGAGTGCTCGATGAGAAACGTTGAAAAATGGTGTTTTTCTCCATACCACCATTTTTAAGGTCATTTTTTACCTTTGAAAGAGTCATGCACCCCCAGACTTTTGTTGCCGCCCACCTATGCTTAAAAGTACTAATCTGGCGCGCGAAGCGCCGGAAAAATTTTGACGTTTTTACTGCTTTTGACCTCAAAATGATGCGAAAAACGTTCCATTCGCTCAAACTCGCCGGAAAGTCCCTGTCCGGCTGATCCTTCAGGGGGTAATACTTAACCCTCACCTCTCTATGTGCATGTATGGGGCTCTTGCCCCATATCCTTGCTGGATACGGGTCTGACTGTGGTATGCAGAATGTTTCACTCGACAGCTGATTGATAGTGTGAAAACTTGAGAAGTAGCGTAAAAGATATGCAAGATACTCCGCGTACAGCAGCGGTAATTCGCTAAGTATTAGGTATTTCAGAATGAACCTTCTTCATATCAGGCACATAACGAGGATTTTATTTCGAGGGTCTCGAAAATTTTGAAGTCAAATGCCTCGAGGACCATTAGGCGCTATACGGAAATAGACGTTTTTTTAGCGTTCCTCGAAAAGCTCTATGCAACGGATATTCGGAGCGAATCGCTGAACAGTTTTTAGAATTTTTGCTGAAAAATGGGTCAAAAACGTTCAAATTACTGTATTTTTCGCCCGAAAGTCTTAGTACTTATTAAAACGTAGTGCTAATAGCAGGGAACGACCGAAGCTTCGGCCAAATCTAGGGTGTTTTGTTGCTTCGGCTGAAGGTGGAAACAAGACGGAAAAAGGCTGGAGGCCGAAGCATTTAGTTGCATTATAATTTAGACAATTTGCGATCTAAATGTACCTTAGACACGCAATTTATCTCAATTTATCTTTTAGAGCTATAAGTCTTGTTAAAAATATGCTCACCACAGTAATTCTGACTACATACACAGTAAGCAGCCACGCTTGACTAATTTTTGACCTTGTTTAAAGTACCAAAATGGTCAAATTAGCCTATTAAATGTCTTTTTGTGTTGATTTCGCATTTTAAAAACTTTTTTTAGTCCATTTCAACTGAATTATATCACTTTTAAGACTAAAAATACAAAAATTGATGAATTTTAGGCGCTTTTTGAATAAAAAAGTACATAAAAAGTATTTGGAAAAATTTTGACATTTTTACTGCTTTTGACCTCAAAAATGATGCAAAAAACGTTCCGCCAGCTTAAAATCGGCGGACAGTACTTCTCTGGCTGACCCTTTAGCGCAGCGGGGGTGTAATACCCCCTCACCCCCTATGTGCATGTTTTGTCTAGCAATAAAATGAGCACTAATGAAGGGAATTAACATGCGTTTTTAAATAAAATTTTTTGCAGTGAATGATACTCCTATGATTTCATATTAATTCCTTGAGCATGACATGGTCAAACCTAACTTTCATATTTATGATCACTCACTTCGCAGTGTCATATCAAACTTATCAGAATAATACGACGAAATATATACAGTTTCGGCTTCGGCCTTCGGCCAAAGCAAGAGCTGGCCTAAACAAAATTTTGCTGCTTCGGTCGTTCCGTGGCTAATAGCCAAATTGCTCACTTGCATGACTTTCAGTAGAAACCGTGCTTTTTGGTCAATTTTCGTTATTTTTTGACAAGAGGAATTGATAACTTTTTTATTTAAATTTGATAATTTAAAATTGCTATAGGTACATTTAACGTGTCTAGGTCACATCACATCTAGAATTCATAGTCGGCTGGCATTATAGAAAAAATAAGACATCCGGCGCGATGCGTCGGAATATTCTGAATTGACTAGCTCGATTGAAGGTAGGTAGGATTAATTTTCATTAGGTAGTCACTCACTAGTCATCCTAGTTCAGTTCGAGAATTTTCAATTTTTTTGGGGGGGGGGCCCTTGTAAATAATCAATTTTATTTCGGGTAGGTGGCCTAAGCCCCCCTACGCCCCCTGTTTACGGGCCTGGTCATAAGTACATATGAGCATCATCTTTATGATTGCACAGCTAACAAAGTATATTCTTGGTACGAACTGTATTCGTATTGCTGCTTTAATGTTCTTTGTTCTGTATTTTACTTTTTCGCGACTGTAAATTTTTGCAAACGTTTTTAGACTTCGCGTTATAAACTTTCCTTCTATCAGAGCCTTCTAATTTGGCCCGTCTTGTCAAATCATTGTTCATTTGTTTTGCTGGTTCTGCGCTGTCCTTTTATTGTCAATTTGCGCAATCAAGGATTATAATCTTCTATATAGGATTATTCAACTATGTTCAGTGGATTTGATCCATTTCAGTAAGCAATGCCTTTACATCTTACTGGGACAATAGCCCATCCTAGCCTGTCTGTGGAACTGGTTGACACAGAAGCTGGACGGACTGAAGGGTCTATTTGGATGCACTGGTTTTTTGTACGAGCCTCTTTGTACATGTACAAAAATTCCTGAAAAGTCTTTCTACAAGCGGAAATTTTTTGTACATATAATATTTATGTAGATATATATACTATTTAATATACACATTTTAACATACTACTAGATTTTTATCCGTGACCCACATACTTTACAAAAAGTATTTCTTTTTCTAAGTTCAGCTGGTTGTATTAGTTCGACGCTAAGCGCCAAAATTTTCATGAGTCTTGGGTTGTATTAACACGTAAAATTTGACTCAGAAAGCTAAAATAACTTGTGTTACACAATCAGAAATAATAAAGCGATTGCAATATGCCTACTGAATCTCATAATAGACACCAGTTTGCTTATGAATTTGATGCAACGCAAAGATGAAAAAGTTAATTTTATCTTCAAACGGCAGAAAACAATAAAAAGTTGTTTAATAGTTCTTTTTCTGCATAAAATCTTCATAAGACAGAAGATATAGATGTAAAAGATACTTAAATCTGTACAAAGATGCTTAGAGATAGGTTTAGGAGTGTTTAATGCCCGCGCTTGGAGCTAAATAGAATGTAATTATGATATTCGGCGCGAAGCGCTGAAAATTTTTTGAAATTTTGCTAAAAAATACTCAAAAAAGCGTTTCTCCAAAGTCTTTTTACATTGTACAAAGATGGCTCCGAAAATCTTTGTACGAGCCTCAAAATCTTTGTCTCGCAAAAAAACAGTGCTTGGGTGGGCTGAGTTAAAAAAATTTGAGAAATCAGTGGAAAATTAAACTGCCTTTTTAAGCCATTTCCAGTCCGATTAGGTGACCAACTTATTTTTGACAGCACATAGTAGAAGTGGCTGAAGCTTCGGCTATTGCCCAGGTATGCTTTGCATTATATGAAATCCCTAGTAGTATGAATAATATGAATTATATAAAGAGGTAATACTTGTTGTGTCGCAAAAAGCTTAAGGGCTCTGGACTTTTATTTAGCTAGGTAGTTCTGATCTACCCTCCGTTTTCCATATTTATCGTACCTATTTTCTGAATTAAAATTTTTCTATATAGAAAAGATTTCGGGGTGGTTCACATTGTGGTAAATTTTTGTAATGCAAATATGCATTCGAGAAAAGGTAAAAACCAAAATTTTCTAGCGCTTCGCGCCGGATACATTCATTTTAAATGCTTTATAGATAGCCGTGCCGCACCACGCGATTTGCTGCTCTTTTATTGACGGCTTAAGTACCCCTGAATACGCTGGAAAATCCTCATTTCCTGCACAAATTTACCTGCCGCTGGCCTAGATATACTCAAAACTGAAGTTTGCACAGAACGTATTTAAATTCGAAATTTTCGACCTTTCGCGATCGTCAAAATTTGAATAAATAAAACCAACCTAATAAATGTCTAAATTTTTGGAGCATTGACCCATTACTGAAGTAAATGTGGTATGTAACTACTACCCTTAGTTAAATTATTTCATTGTTTGCTCCGAAATCATGGTTTTTTGTTACGCATGCCGTTGTAGCGCCCACAACACGTGCACACGGGGGTGGGGGTATGGGCTTTCCATCAGGACTTTTGGAAAGCATACTCCCTGAGGCCATTTTGGACCAAAAGCTATTGCATGAACCATGAAAATGCGTCAAACAACGGCCAAAAGTATAATTTTAATTTTCAAGTACATCGAATCATTTTTGATCAGTGACTTTCAGTTCACTCATCCAGTTGCTTTTCTTCCATTATTTCGTATGTGCTTGATACAGGTCATTTGTTTGAAGCTTATTGTCATTTATTTTCATGCAAATTTATCCACAAATATTCATGATGCTTAAAATACAATTAATAAACTATCAAAATTTTACATTAAATAATAAAGATAATTGAGGAAAAGTTCTACAATGCCGGTGTCGCACCTTAAAGTGTCCTTGCCTTAAAGTGTCCGGCCGGACATTTTAAGGCACCTTAAAGTGTCCGGCTCTGCCTTAAAGTGTCCGGGTTACGCTGAGTATACGTACGCATATACGCCCACGCATATCACTCGCTGTACAATTAGGTAAGTAGGCATGTACATACATATATGCGTACCTTGTACAATGTATTGAGGTACATAAATACAAGCAAGCCGATGCATTACGAAGAATTCGTTGCATCGTCAGTGGCGTCGTTTAGCGAACTTGGAGATAAAGTCGATTATAAAAATAACTTTCGTGAGGAACTATCGACGATATTTACGAATTTCAGTCATAAATGTTGTGAATTTAAACTGCACACGGTTCCATTCACTCATGATTCTAAAAAGACATGCTAAGACTTCATTTTATATATTGCCTACCATGCTACCATTCATACATGTAACAAGGGGATGGAGATTCCCATGACCGAAGTCGTAAATGTAAAAATATAAATATAAATAAACATAAATTGTTTATTCCCCTCTCCTCGATTTTGTGCAAAAACATGCGATTTCTAGCCACTTTAGGCGCATTCTTTCAATTTTTGAATAAAAATTGAAGTTCGCGCACTCCCCCTAATGGTCGGCAAACCCCCACCCAACACTTTAGGCTGTTAAATGCCTGCTACTTTACATGGGCAGTGGGCCAAATTCTGGCAGTTAGATGGAGCATAACTGCAAAAAACGCTAAATTATTCAATCCTATGGATCCACCAATTTGGAGAGACTTTGGATTTTGGGGTTCAAACCCTATCCTTTTACGTCTACATATGATGCCCACTCTATCCCAATGTTTGAATACATTTTTCTCTCGCTTTTAAGCACGTTATTGTGGCCCGGACACTTTAAGGTAAAGCCGGACATTTTAAGGTACCTTAAAGTATCCGGCCGGACACTTTAAGGTGCCGGACACTTTAAGGTGTGACACCGGCACAATCTTTTCAAGCTAATACCAAAAATGGATGAATATATATCTTGGTTACGGAATTAGTAATTCAATGGAGTTTCGAATGAGCAGTGCTTAATTTTGATAGGTCCGAAAAATTTTAAAGGATCGAGAAGTGTTGAAAGCTAAATGGTAGGCGAAAACACAAATTTTTAAGGTTTCCTATCGAGCTCTATTTGCTGGCTGTAAACAATTGCAAAAACGTAAAAAAATTTGAGAATCAATATGGGAGATCTCCTTAATTCTAGGGGTCAGCTTCACCTCTTTCCTTGATTAGGACAGGTAAACTCTGAAATCAATGCTTTTTAGTTCCGTTTTTTCATAGCAGCTCATTGGGGTACAGCACGACACTTTTAAACAACTAGGTAGAATAGTCTGATGACATTCATGACACGAGTAAAATCATTTCCGGATGATTATATTAAATATACATGGTGCCATAGGTGTGCAAGGTCAAACTTTCAGGGGGTGAAATTCAAAAATTTCTAGATAGCTATGTGCTTCGTAAAAATGGCTCTATAGTTCTTCTGAGTTCAGAAAATTAGCTATATAGCCTTTTTTGGTCTTAGAAAATTAGCTGTATAGCCTTTTTGGATTCACAAACATAGCTATATAGGCTTTTTGGACTAAAAATAGCTATTAATCCCTTCGATAAAATAGCTGAATATCCTTTTAAAACTCAGAAAAGACAACTAAATAGCATTTATGAGCTCAAAAAAGACTATATAGCTAGTTTTCTAAGCCCAAAAAAGGCTGTATAGCTAATTTTCTGAGCCCAAAAAACGCTATACAGCAATGTTTTTTCGGCCACATCGCTGATAACTATCATTTTTTCAGAGCTCAGGGGGAAATACCCCCTCACCCCATGCTCATGTCTGCAGGTTGCCCCCACCTGACTGTTCCAACTGTTTTTTCGTAATATCTTTGCTAATTCTTGATATTTTCTAATGATTTTTCGGACTTAGTTGGAAGATTCAGTAGGAAACTCGATGACATGATTTGGTTGCGTTTGCTTGCTCATGGTGTAACTACAACAGTTTGTGTAAACCTTAGTTTTTGCAGGCTGTCCTACCTACCCAATCCTAAGTATCCAAACTATTGTCTTGCCTTAGGTCAATCAATTTTTGATATTTTAAACGAATGTGGAACGTTTAATAAGCCATCTACTGACAAAGTTTCGCATGATTTGTTATGTACTCTTCAAAATATAGCATTTTTACAGATCAACTTTTCTTCGCTATGCTAAAATTGTCGTACTTCTTTTGTCAGCAATTTCGTATGAACTTGTGCAAACCCATTCAACAATTTATTTCATTGATTCACAAGCATTCGTATACTCAAAGTTCATTGTCATCTATTGCTTGAGCGGTTTGAACCGTCGGCTATGCATTGATCGCAAAACACATTAGTTTTAAGAGGAAATGCTATCAAAAATATAAGGTTTAAAACTAACCTCTGCAGTTTACACTATGAACAAGCAAAAGCGATAAAACCTTGTCAGTCAGTTTCCTATTGAATTTTCTAACTATATCCGAAAAATTATTAAAAAATAATTTGAATTAACGAAGTTATTAAGAAAAAACAGCTAGTTGGGACACCCTGTATGCATCAAGAGGAATGATCAATGACATTTTTATAAGTTTTTCTTATTTAAGACGCTTAGATGGTGTTATTTACTTCCTGCATGTTTAAAAAAATGATCTTCTTTCCTCGAAGGAGCATAAACTCTGTAATGCGCCGACAAATGGAAGACATGGATGCAATGATGAACTCTATGATGAATCCGTTTGTGGCTGATCCATTCATGATGCCTGGCTTCATGGGACCTCGCTTCGACCACGGTGCCCGACAGCAGATGATCGATGAGTACTTTTAATGGTTTTTGTTGTCTCTTTTGAATTTATCAATCACTACATCTGATTTTCTCTTCATTTCATCTCAATCTCATTGTTTTAATCCAATTGCAAGCAGTGTACATTGGCAAACTGTAGGTACATACAAGATGAACCGCGCATGCAATGCATGGAAATTTCAGGGGTGGTGGTGAAATCAAAAATTTGTCAAAAGTTCCTGTTTTTGATTTAACAAAGACGGATGTGTGTACCATTTTTAGGCGTTTGTGGCGATGCTCTTCCTTTCTGTAACATAAAATTATAAAAAAATTCGTAATAATGGGTATCAAAAACATTCAAGTAAATTAAACAAAATTTAGTCTAAAAATGAGTATATCATGCTAAAAATTGACACTTTTGAGCCAAAAGATTGTTAAAACGCTTAAAACAACGCTTCTGCGATTTTTGGTAAAATCAAAAGGGATCAAAAAAAGTTCTGTTTGAAATAGTTCAGGCGCCTTTTTTTGGCTAAAACAACGTAGATACGCTTCGGTAACATTGTCTTTCGGCGTTTCTGACGATGCTCTATCTGTAAAAATTTCGAAAAAAATATATGAAAAATTCGATCAGTTAATGGCGCATAGCAGTGGCGGATCCAGGATTTTCTGACGGGGGCAGAAGGAAAAATTTTTCTGAAAGTCTTAAACATAGCCCAAAAATTCGTATATTATGCTCAAAGTACCGATTTTTGCTGTCTTTTGATAGGCAGAATTAGTTCTGATGCAAAAAAGAGTGAAAAATTTTCCAAATTTTTTCATGTTAAATGAAAAACTCGCAAAATTAATGCAGAAATCGATACAAATAGCCGAAACAACACTCGAGAAATCATTGGAGGAGCTACAAAATCTTTGTTCTATACAAAAACTACTCTTCTGACGTAAATCGAAGTCTTTTAGAGCTCCAAGAGTGTCAGCAAACGTCATTAATGAGTACTATTCTGATGCGAAGCGCCGGAAAAATTTGAGGAATCATGATGAAAATGGCTAAAATCATCAAAAATACACAAATATTCTCCATTGCGCTTAAATATTTTTTGACAGTGGCACAAAGTGCTCAAAATTTGATACTTTTGTGCGAAGAGATAGTGAAATACATGAACAGCGTGGAAATTTGGGTGGGCCAAAAATGAGCTAAAAACGCCTAAAAAGGCACAACTTTTACCAACTTTCACAAAAAAATTGACAATTTTGAGGGGTCGCTCATTTTTGGCACGTAAAAATTTGGTCTCGCAGACATTGCGGGAGTCAGTTGCCATTCTGGAGGGTTAAAACATTTCCTTTTCTATAAATTTTTTTAGAATTTCCGAAATTTCTTGGGGGAGGGTGGAAAAAAAAATTTCTTGGGGGAGGGTGAAAAAAGTTCTGGGAGGGAACAAAAGCCCCCTATTCACCCCCAGATCGTGTATATATGGCTGAGAATTTTTCGGGGGGGGGGGTTAAACTTCCCTTTTAACTTCTCAAGATCATGTATGGTACGCAATTTAAACAGAAACATGTTTGTCTATGTATGTAAAGTTGCTAATCCTAAAATTATGTCAGGAATTGCTCAAGTTATGATGCAACATCGGGGTGAAGCTTTTTTTATGGGCCACCCTGTTTACTTAATGTGCCTGCTATGCAATAAACAGATACATGCAGATAGACAAATGTTGTAAAGCACTAAACCTGTCTAATTCCAACGTTTCTTATGTTTAAATACTTTTCTACGTAAGTGAAAATATCAAACAAAATGTATGCGCAGTGTTTTCAGCTTTGAAAGCACCATGATTAGTGAATATTCTGGTACAACATTAGTTTTAAATGATTTTTTGAAATTTTTAAATTTTAAATTTTTATATTTCCGACATTTTTACGGCTGACAAAAAATGGGCATTTTGAAGCCCTTCTGTATATTAAGCAGTTTAGCCAAAAGTTCCATGATTGTACCTGTACAGTGTACAAATGCATAAATTTTTGTCTAGGGCGTAAATGTTACCAACACTAAAATATGGCCCTCTAAATTTAGGTAGCGCCTTTATAAAACATGAAGGTAAAGAACTTATCATGTCTTTCGACTTTGAAAATTTCCAATTCTGAATTGAACAGAGTAGAGAGGTCAGAAATTTTCGATTCCTCGTGTTAAATTCAAATTTAAAATTGAACTCAAATTCAAATTTAAACTCGTACGTATCATTGCGAAACCCTGAAATCGATTCTAAACATATGTATGTGCTGTGCATGTATTATGTATGTAACGTACATAAGTAGTTCATTTGTCAAAATTTTCACCGCTTTGTAAATAAGTGACTTTTTTCTCAAAGCATACACGTAACGGGGGGGGGAATTGGAGTGATTTTCAGCTAAAGTCAGAAATTCCGACCCCTCAGATTTTTGGTAAAAACGTGTGTTTTGGTCAATTTAGTTTGCCATTTTCGACCAAACATTATAGTTCATTTACCCCACCCCTCTTAAAAAATGGCCGGCATTATATGGCATCCGTCCAAGCCCTGGCCCCGGTCCCGGTACAGAGGACAGTCTCGGTACAGATCTACTTCTACGTATTTTACAAAGAGCGTTGAGTATTCACTAACATTTAAGAGTGAATGAACACTATTTTGTTGTTATTCGAGCAATAACTTGCATTCTATTATTCTTTGAATTTTTGCCTTTGATCCCGGTCTGAAATTTAGCGGTTAAGTCTGGACACACCTTTGTGTGACAAAATCAAGTTCATCTTAAGTTTTGGATTTTTCTCGACGTTTAAACACTGTTTAAATAATGTATAGGTAATAATGAATATTATATAAAAGTGAATATAACGTAGAGAATTCAGCGAGGAGAATTACAATTTTTTTCTTCCAATTTTTGCTTTAGTTCAAATCATTTTCAACGACGTAACAATTCGTCTATGGCGATGATGCCTTTTGGCGGTGGATTTTTGGATGTTGGCCTGTTTGGGGGTGGTCTGATTGGGCCTGGTTTTATGAACAATATGTTCAATCAAATGGAAAACTTAAGGACGTCGGCGGCCACCGATCCTAATTCAGTTGTCTACTCGGAAAATAAAGTAAGGAAAAAAGTTAGTCGGTTTTACCATTGTGATAAATTTGTATTTTATCAAAAAACCGAGCCATTTATTTATAAAGAAATTATAAAAAATCGAAGATTTAAGAAAGGAATGAAAGGTATCTCGGTCTCCCAATCGCGGCAGATTGGGAATTTGAGAATCATATTATTTAAAATAACGGATCCGCATCCCGAGAAAATATCTGGAATCCGGATCCGCTTCCTAAGATCCATACAAATAACAGATTAAAACGGATTCGTGAAGATTAAAATATATTAAAATTATCAGATGATCCTAATCATTGCTAAGGCGGAACGTCGAACTTTTCGGCAAGCATTGTGCACTAACAGGGCCTTAATTATTATAAAATATGGGGCCACTTTACGGTAAAGTACTCGATTAGGTCAAGAAAATACTCGTAAATCAGCCGACAACAAAGGTTGAAATGTTTAAGAGTTTGAAAAGAACAAGTAGCTCGCAATTGACGATTTAGAATAGTACGAGACGAAGTCTGATCATACGCAGTGTTTTTTTGTACAAGGTCCGTTTATACATGTACAAAGATGGTCCCTAAAAATCTTTGAACATTTTGGACTCACAAATTTTTGGGCACTATAATGTGGTACGTAGCGATTTAAATGTGTTAAAAATAGAGTTGTCCGACCTTTGGTAGTGCATTTGAGCTAATTTCTGGGTTTCTGAGGGCAAAAATCACTGAAAATTGTCTTAAAATGGCGCATCGCGCCGAAAAATTTGACATTCTTCCTTTCCAAATGCAATTTCTGCAATTATAAAGATATATAGGACACACAATTACTCATTTCGGCGCGAAGCGATGAAAATTTTTCTCGAATATTAGACCTTTTTTGCAATTTTTGTCTTCCCAAAATCTTTGTACATGTACAAAGACGGTCCCAAAAGGTCTTTGTACATCGGGAAAAATCTTTGCCGAATACAAAAAAACACTGAGCATATATACATATAATATAGTAATGTATAGAATATGTAAGCTTCTAAAACTGGAATTATAGATTTCTAATACCTAGTTGTTCAGAGATTGCTTATCGACAAATCGGATTATGTTAGATACGATGTTTTGGCACGCAACCAAATCAACTTCTAGTTTACGTATGTACACAGTGAAAAATCCTAAAAAAATTTTCACTTCGCACTTGGCAGATCGAATCAGTATGATGGCGATCAATATGCGATGCGTTTGATATTTATTTCGATCTTTTGTAATGCTTTCGTCGACTTCGGGTGTTTATGACAGCAGAATATGAATATCGATTAGGTTTATCTTTTTTAAAGAAAAATCCGCCGTTGTTTAATGATGAATGGGGCAGAAAACTACTCGGCGGAAAAAATTCTAGCATTTTGACGACTTTTAATTCAATCATAGCTTTTTGAACTTACTATTGAAGTCAAGTTTTTTGTATAAAATTTCGACGTTAAGACACATCCATCTAAGAATGACCGACAATGGAAATTCAATTTTTGGCCCAAAAGTCGGATTGAGTGTGAAAATCTCCTTTTTCGGGTGAATATGAACTGGGATGGATGAGCTTGGGCGGTGATCCTGCGAACCTCCGTACTAAATGTATGCCCCTATTCGGTCTGCTACCCCCTTCCCGGATTTGCCTAACTTGTTTATGCGCACGGTCAAAAGCACACCTGGGCGTGGGGGTTTGGGGGTATGAACCCCAAGAAACCAAAATACCCTTCCCCAGAATTCAATTTTTGAAAATTGTTTTGTTTTTTCGCAATCGTTTGATGCCAATGGATAGTGCTCGATGAGAAACGTTGAAAAATGTTGTTTTTTCGCCATACCACCATTTTTAAGGTCATTCTTTGACCTTTGATAAAATCTTGCACCCCCTCCCCCAGAACTTTGGTGCCGCCCACCTATGGTCAAAAGTCCTGAGTGGAAGTAAACCAAGTTTTCTTGCCTGGGGGTAAATAAGTAATCATCTTATTAAAAACCGAATTTTCGTTCAAGCTATTGAACTTGTGTTAATTAATGGCATAGATATTTTTGCTATGCCTTGCCCCCTTCACAAATTTTCATGGATTTATTTAATTTTTCATGAATACAAAGGACAATAAGGTTGTTGGAATGACTTGGACAAACATGTAACGGATCGAAATTTTGGGTGGGGGCGCCGGCTAGCTTAGGGGGTTGATGACCTCCAATTTTGGACCGAAAACGGCCAAAAATTAATTTTTTTCCCAAAAATCGGAGGGGGAAGGGGTTCAAAAATTTTCTTGCTTCTAAGGCATTGGGGGACGAGACCATGTTTGGGCGGTCCCCCGTCTCATGTACGGGCTTTTGAACCATAGAATTTGCACGAGATATTGGAAGAAAAGTGTTCGAATGACTCAACTTAGCAGTCTTGTGCTCTAAAATAAGTATATGCATAGATTAACAGGGGAATGGGGGATGTCCCACCTAAATATGGTTGTCCTTACATATGGGCGGAGGGTTTAGACTCTTCCGAGAATCTTCCCCAAAATCAATAGGTTCCCGACCCTACATGGGCAGCGACCAAATTCTAGGTGTCTGAGTTGTGAAAAAAAACTGGTAAAAATTGCAAAAAAACATGCAAACAATTCAATTCTGCGTCGTCCTTAAGTGTTTTTGTACAAAGATTTTTGGGAAGAGAAAAACTGCAAAAAAGGTTCGAAATTCGCAGAAATGTTCCGCGCTTCGCGCCGGAATGAGTAATTGTGTGTGTTCTATATATCTTTATAATGTAAGAAATTGCATTTTGAAAGGGAAAATGTCAAGTTTTTCGGCGCAACAAAGACTTTGAGGGACCATCTTTGTACATGTACAAACGGACCTTGTACAAAAAACACTGCGTCCTTCCATCCTCCAGAGTCAAAAAATCTCTGACCCTCTCCCCGATTTTTTGACGAAAACTTGCGCGTTTTTTTGGCCATTTTATTTTTTGTTGTTGCCATTTTTAGGTGATCAGTATAGCACCTGGGCCGGATGGTCGCTTGCAGCGTTTTGAGTCGTCGGATAGCTTGCGTAAGCACGGCGCGGTCAAAGAAACGCGACGCACGTTGCGCGATCCGTCGCGCGGCCTCGAAGAAATGGCGATCGGACATCATATAGGAGATCGGGGTCACGTGATCGAGAAGCGACGCGGTCGCGACGGCAACATCGAAGAGAACCAGGATTTCATCGGCATCGATAAAAGTCAGTCGATTCGCATTTCTGTATTATGTTTTTTAAATTTTTTCCTTATCTTTTCGATATCACTTTTCTTACTACGTCTATTAAATGATGGATCTGAATTTCGAAAGACAAGATCAAATATTTTCATAACTGACTGACCCTTATCCAGGTTAACGGGTTAATACCGACAGGCACGTAGCTTTGGGGGTGATGGGGGTCCGGACCATACATGCACAGTTTGGGAATTCTGGGGGGTGAAAACCTAAAGTGCCTTTTTTGGGCCCAAAAATGGCCGGTCACGCGTTAAAAAACATCGTTTTTTGGCGTTTCTGACGATACTCTATCCTTCTAGAGCATGGAATCATGAAAAAATTTCGATTTTGAGCAAATAGATAGCCAAAAACCCTTAAAAAGACACTTTTTCTACCAATTTTCAGGTAAGTTTAGGAAACTTTCGAAAAATCGCCAATTCTGGGGGGAAAATTTTTGCGGGGGATGAAAAATGATTCTGCGGGGGGCTGAAACCCCCCAAGATCATGTATGGTCCGGACCCCCCAAAAAAAAATCGGGAAAATCGAAAAATAGGACTTTTTTAAACGTTATTTTGTGCTATTTATGGCCTTTTTGGGCTTAGTCCCCCAAAATTGATGTTGGTGTCCCCAGAATAGGACGGCCAGCTACGTGCCTGAATACCAAGGGGAGGCGGACCCAAACATGTGAAAGGGGGAGGAAGTGTGGAGGGATCCCCCAACCAAAGTCGGTGGCGCTAAAAGTCAGAAAATTTTGACGCCCCCATTTCGAAAAAAATTGAATTTTTTAGCCGTTTTTAGGTGTTTTTGGCCGTTTTTGATAAAAAATTGGAGGTAATTAACCCCCCACCCCTAAAAATGGGCGAAAGTTTATCGGGTGGGATTGCATGGGGAACCCGCTTTTTCGACATTTTTCATCATGCTCTGAAGCCATAATCCATTGCTCCTTATTATTTCTTTGAGCTAGTTGGCCCCTTAGAAACCACTCGCGTCTGTTATAACCATAAATTTGTCATTTCGATTAAATGATGGAAATCGTATAAGATTAGTGGTTTTGTAAATGCGCTTTCCGATGATTTTCATTCCATAAAATCTTAAGAATTTTTTGAATTTTTTCTGATTTTTCGGTGCAGGACGATTGCTTCATTTCATTATTTTGTCGGATTCTGGTTCTACACCATTTTTAGAAATTATATGGCCTACAAATTTTACATTTTCTTCGCCGAATGAGCATTTTGAAAATTTAAGCCTTAAATTAGCATTTCTCAGCGCTGAAAATACGTCTTCCAAATCCTTTTGATGTTCGTGGTGAAGAAAATGCTGTTTTTCGGTTTCGATTCTTCCAAAATCGAAATATGCCAGCGACCTGATCCTAAATCTAGTGTAGAAGACGTCCTCTTTCGTATTCCACACCTTTCATATTCCACACAAGAGCATGGGGCTGAGGGGGTATCACTCCCCTGAGCTTTGAAAAACTGATAGCTAGCTATACAGCGATTTTGGCCGAAAAAACATTGCTGTATTGCCTTTTTTGGGCTTAGAAAAAATAGCTGCATAGCCTTTTCGAGCTCAGAAAACTAGTTATATAGTCTTTTTTGAGCTCAGAAATGCTATATAGTTGTCTTTTCTGACTTTAAAAAGGATATTTATGTAGCGATTCTCACAACTCAAAAAAGCTAAATAGCTATTTTTAGTCCAAAAAGGCTATACAGCCATGTTTTTAGTCCAAAAAGGCTACATAGCTAGTTTTCTGAGCCCATAAGGCTATATAGCTAATTTTTTGAGCCCGGAAAGGCTATTTGTTAAAGATCGAAATTTTGTTTAAAGTCAAAGTTTATCCGCTTGTCCTAAAGTTGACATTTTCAATATTTCTTATCCTTAATTTTTTATTGTATATTCATGTGTTTCCTTTTTATTATTGCATGAAACGATGTATAGCAATCACGGATCTTTCCATTGTAATCTTCTTGGCATTGGAATCAGTCTCTTCATCATCTTCCTTTTATTATAAATATTCAGTTGAACCTTCACAAAGAAAGCGCTAATAAATCTTAGCGCTTATGTACATATGTAAAAAAATAGTTTTTTCCCCGAACTTTCATGCCGCTAGAATTCGGACATGCGCATTATGGGAATTCAGGGGGGTGAAATTTTAAAGTGCCAGCGGTACTCGTAAAAGAACATCAATTTTGGTGTTTCTGACGATGCTCCATTTTTCTACAGCATAAAAACATTTTAAAAATTTGGAAAGAATGGGAAACAACAATTCGTTTTAATTGAAGAAAATATATTCAAAAATGAGTATTCGGCGACCGAAAATTTGACGCTATTGAACAAACAGATAGCTAATAACGCTTAAAACGGCGCCTCTTCTACGAAGTTTTTGGAATTTTTCGGAAAATCATTTATTCTGGGGGCCGAAAAAATTTCCGGGAAGGGGTGCGTATTTTTCTGGGGGGGGGTTGGTGAAAACGCCCCTAAGCCCCCAAGATCATTTACATATGATTGAATTCTATTTAAGAATTTTAGCAATACGGATTGATTGTCTCACACTTAACTGTTTCATTCTTTATTTTGCCTTTTACCAGTTCCGTCGAATGAATCATTTTCATTGTTTCTATAGGATTTTCACAAAAAAAGGAGAAAAGATAAACGATAAAAATTCGTCCTTAAACGGTGAAAACGTACCGGCTTCTGTAGTCAGGACAATGCTGACCTTAATCTTGAACTACTATTTTCTCACTTTGCGTTTTTTATTAAAGAACTCGAAATTCGAATTTCTGTTTTCTTATATTGAAAAAAATTAAAGTCGACGTTTTTCACAATTTGAAGAATTTATCAGTTTTGGTTGAATTCAGACGAGGCTCGTCGGTTCGATGCGGAATGGTCGCAGGCTACAAAAAACGCCGTTAACAATAAGGGCAATCAATTGTACGATGATGCGTACTATCGTCGCCGTTTGCCGATCGATAGTCGCCGCAGGTTAATTCCCTATCTCATTACTACGTTATACTATGTATCATACCTGGGAGGTTTGGGGGTATGTACCCCCCTAGAAACCAAAATACCCAGAATTCAATTTTCGAATTTTTTTTTGTTTTTTTAGCAATTTTTTAATGCCAATGGATAGTGCTCGATGAGAAACGGTGAAAAATGGAGTTTTTCGCCATACCGCCATTTTTAAGGCCATTTTTTGACCTTTGAAAAAACCTTGCAACCCTCCCCCCAGAACTTTGGTGCCGCTCACCTATGCTATGTATGCACTGGCCCTAATTCAGTGGGCGGCTTTTATTATATTTTTTGGAAAAAAAATTAATTTTCAGTAAACTCTTTCAAAAATGAAAATTTGAAAGTCTTGATGTGCATCAAAAAGACCGCCAAAACAGGTTTTTTTTATTGAAGCCATAGGCGTAGCCAGGGGGCATTTGGGGCACATGCCCCCCCCCGAAATTTTTAAGAAATTTTGTTGATTTTTCAAGTGTAATAATTGTGTCCAGAAAATTGAGTTCAAAAAGACAAAAACGTCAAAAATTTTCCAGCGCTTTGCGCCGAGTCTTTATTATATTTATTGTTATATAGATACAATGAGTTCTAAAGCTTAAATTAGCTAAAATAATCGATCAATTACATCACTTTAGTGATTTATTGCTCTATTTGTTCGTTGAATGAAACTGTGCATGCTTGTTGAGCATAACAGTAAATGTGTGAAAATGATTGTGCACCAGTTTGTCTATTCTTTGCTTTGTTTGTCTTTCTTTACAAGGACAGGACACATAATCCTATTTTAAATGAAAGGAATGGCCAAATTTTCTTATGTTTCTGCGCATTTTTGTTTTCTGAATTATATCTTGTTAATAAGAAGGCCACAAATGGGTCTGAAAACGATAAGAACAAAATTGTCATTGATTTGTACATCTTTTTTATATCTTATTGGCAGAACCCTTTGCTGCGCTTTATACTAAGCAGAGGTCGAAAAGCGCATTTCAGCTCAGAAATCTTGTACAATGTAGGACTTCATCAATTTTAAGTGTTTTGGGCTTAATTTAGAACCGAGATTTGGCTGATTTTGCGAAAATTTTAGCGATAGTATTTAACATTAAAGTGCTTTTTTTACAAAATTTTATAGGGGGCGATTGAGCGCGCCACCGTAGCCCCCCCGCCGTAAAATCTCGTTGTACATGTGCAGCGAGATTTTTGGGAGGACGAAAAGGAAAAAGGGTTCGCCGAAATTAATTTGTCTGTTCTGTATGATTTAAGCGGTATAAATTGTGTTTACAGAGCTAAAACGTCAAAATTTTTCGGCGCATGACGCTGCTGGTTATTGTTCTTTCTTTTTGTTAAGCTTCATCGTTGCGTTTAATAGCCTAAATCAGGCAAAATATCACAGAATATTAGTATTCACAGGCTACAAAATGTTAAGGACAGGAAAAGATTACTAAATTTTATGGTGCTTTGCGCCTCTTATGATTTCCGAACTATTTGTCAGTTAAAAGACCGTAAATTCTACATGAAAACGGTAAAAATTTCAAAAATTTCCTGCGTTTCGCGCTGATTAACATTTTTGTATTTCTGATTGTCAGAAACAATTTGCTAGGCTACACTACTAAAGCTGGAAAAACTCAGTTTTATCATAGGTACATAACGTTACTAACATTCAATGCAAAATTAGTCTCAAAAAATTTTTTGTGTTTGCCCCCCGAACCAAAATCCCGGCTACGCCTCTGATTGAAGCGTAGTATAGAAGATGAATGCACATGAAGTTGACAAGTATATGATAATGAGCCGGTGGGCAGAAGTAAGGCAAATGGATTTATATAGAATCACAACAGGCTAGCAAATTCATTAGAAATACGGACAACAGCTGAAATAGTAGACGTCTAAAATATTAACGATACTTATTTGAGGCCCGGTTGAGGCCCGGTGGTTTTCAGCCGGGCCCGGGCCTGCGATGACCGGCCGGGCCCGGTTCGGGCCCGGGTACCCGGTCGATCACTGTATGCACCCCCTTTTGAGAAAGCAAAATACCCCCCCAGAATTCAATTTTTGAAATTTTTTTCTTTTCCGCAATTTTTTGATGCCAATGGATAGTGCTCAATGAGGAACGTTGAAAAATGGTGTTTTTTTCGCCATACCACCATTTTTAAGGCTATTTTTAGACTTGGAAAATATTGCACCCCCCCCCCTTCCAGAATTTTGGTGCCGCTCACCTATGCTTGTACTCCCCAGAATCCGGTAGACTCTCAAAAATCGATAAACCCTCAGAATTTGAATCTCAGAATGTTTTTTCTGGGATTTTAGCCAGTTTTTTTTGAAGTGATCGCGAACGCCAGGCATCTCCTTATTCACGGTCGATGAAGGATCAGCACAGAAAGCCGAAAGGTCCGATTATCGAGGAGGCTGATTAGTTTGAAGAATACTCGCTTGATTAGAAATTGACATTATTTGATGGATTTTAAATAAAACTACGTACATTTATAAACAAAAACGCAATATTCGTCTTTTTTCCCTCGTCGCGCCAAATTTTGTACCGCATGAACTGGGTCTACGGCGTTTTGGCGCCAGCAACTCATAAATTATTCTAATTTAATCGATTCTGGAGCAATTTTAAAATAATTTTATATTCAGAAAGCAGGTTTTACAAGCTATAAAATAGCCTATTGTTCTTTTCGATTCGATGAGTATTCATTTGTGTACGGCTGAAAAACTGTAGAAAATCCAGTGTATTTTTAGATTTATACCATCACGTAGAGAATTGAATGGGCTTTCAGAATCTCTACTAAACTTTAATCATTAATGGAATGTAAATAATTAATAATATTACAAAGAGTGTGGCGCCGAAACGGCGGCGCCAAAACGTCCCATTTCGGCATGAACTTATTGGTGCATACATATGTAGTTAATGACAAACTGGTTTTATCAGTACTTGGCGAAATTCGGTATGAAGTGCACGATGTGACTTGTCGCTTTTTTGACTTACCCGCTTGTTTCCACCTTTTTATGTAATTTCGTATCGGAATTATCAGTTGCTAGTAGCTGTCACGTCGTAGTTGGCGTTTACGTACAAAATTCACGGTACCTGATCTGCTTTGAATATATTAATTTTCTTTGATCCCTCATTACTTATTCTAATAAAATGCAATCTAGACATTTTTATATGCTAAACACATTACATGTTTTTTCATCGTGGAAAATAAATCCCCAGCGAGAAGCAAGCTGTAATAGTTTTACTGATTAATAAATCTAGTGAACTCCTTTTCAAATAAAAACGAGTCTAGTTTAAATTCCATTTTACTCCTCTCTGACGATTATTAGGTATTCAATTCTTGTCATTAATAGTCTCTGAAAAAAGCTGCAAATTCTTTTAACTATCCCACGCCCACCTATAGGTACGACGTGGGCAGCACCAAAATTCTCGGAGGGGGGGGGCTGCAAGATTTTTTCAAAGGTCAAAAAATGGCTTTAAAAATGGTGATATGGCGAAAAAACACCATTTTTCGACGTCTCATCGAGCACTATCCATTGGCATCAAAAAATTACAGAAAAATAAAATATTTTCAAAAATTGATTCTGGGGGTGCAAACCCCCACGCCCAGGTGTGAGTACGACCGTAGGTGGGCGGCATCAAAGTTCTGGGGGAGTGCAAGATCTTTTCGAAGGTCAAAAAATGGCCTCACCATTTTTCAACGTTTGTCATCGAGCATTATCCATTGGCAGTTGGCACCAAAAAATTGCGAACAAAACAAAAAATTTCAAAAATTGAATTCTGTGGGGTATTTTGGTTTCTAGAGGGGGTCATACCCCCAAATCCAGGTATGGGCACGACGAACATGTGGGCGTCGCGGAAGGGGGTATGTACCTATGTACCCCCAGAAGGCCGGATACCCCTTCCCAAATCGAGACACCTCAGAATTCAATTCTGACATTTTTGTTGTTTTTTCGCAATTTTTTAATGCCAATGGATAGTGCTCGATGAGAAACGTTGAAAAATGTTGTTTTTGGCCGTATCAAGATTTTAAATTTAAAAAATATTGTACCCCCTTACAATGCTGGTGGTGCTGCCCATCTATGGTCTCCCTACCTTTTGTAAGTGAGGTAGCACTTCCACGCTCATCGAGCTCCGAGCTATTTTTAGCTCCTCTTTTTGCGCTCGAACCCGTAGGTTTGATGCTTTATCTTTGGATAGAGTGGGGGCAGTTTCTCTTTCATCGGTCGAGCACTGGTTCAGCTTGCGCAAGCGACCGAACACTGTGCAGCGGCAGCACTCAAGCTGCCCAGTAGGACTCTACACTTTTATATTATTAAACCAACTGCTTGCGCAGTTGGAATGAGGCAAAGATGTCTCCAAGGTTACGCACCCAGACGGCTCTTAGGTATGCGACCTCATGATGTCGGCTTCCATCGAAACGAGTGCTTATTATTGCATGTCATTTACTTTGAAAATCGAATTCTATTAATATAATTAAATTGTCATTGAACAGCACCTATAAATTAAGTGATTTTTAACGATTAGAAAACTGAAGGAGCAAACTTTTGACACCCACACTTTGGCATCAAAGGAGCAGGAGTTTTTTTCCAAAAGCCGACAGTTTATGATTTTGAATTGACTGAATGTTATACTGCAACCTGTCAGCTTGCTGTCGGTATATCTTTTTAAACTTCAGGCCACAGGATTGTTAATTCAAGTATTTCACAAAACAGTCAATTTTTCTGCAAACAAAATTTAAAGGCACTTCAACAACTAAGGTTTTACATCAGAAAAATTAAACTATTTTTTGCTCCGATGGAACAAAAAAGAAAATCGCGGCTTATTTAAGCTTGCTAGATGACCGACTTCTCGAAGTTCGACTCGAACTCTGGAAAGTTTTCGCGACTAGTCTTTGCTAAACATTTTTTAAGTCAGCATGAGTTTCGCACGTTTGCGGCAGTAAAACAGAATAAACTGAAAAATCGACTGCCAAAATGACATACACATATGTACCTATGTAGAGAAAGAATAAAAAATGGTAGCATTTTAACTCCTAAGAGAAATATTCATTCTAGGTTTACTATGTATCTTAATCCTGTATTGACGGTATTTAATCCGACAATATTTAATCTTTCCCTTAAAAAACCCCGTCAGAAAAATGAAAGTTTCTATTTCGAAGACGGTTCCAATAACTCGAGCAAGGGCAAGGCAATTGCATATAGGAATGCCTACCTATATAACTTTATTCCTGGTCGAATTTTCTATTGCTCAACGTATGCATCACTAGCCTTTACTGAATTAACAAAATTTTTAAAAAACATTTATAGAACATAGAACCATTTAAGTCTGCCTGTTTAAAAGCTTGCGCCTTTTACGAACGATTTTCAGATATTGAAAACCAATATTCTTTGTATATGCTTTGAAATAATCCAAATTTGCCGCAAGTTGTCAGTTTACTTCAGCAAAAATTCTTGAAAGAAAGCCACAAGGTTAAGTGAAGCAGACTACATATAATCCTCCATGAAATGAGTAGTGTAAAGACTTTTTACAGTAGGCATGTTTGTATGTATCATCGTTTTTGAAGCAAGCCACTACAGGAAAATCTTGACACACGCGGAACGTTTCTGATCGTCAAGGAAATACGAGTACTACGAGGTAATGTGCGACCAATCTCAATTCCTTCGCATAAGGGTAAATTAAAAACGTCTTCGCTGATAGTATCGTCAAATTTTTCCTCTATACCATGCAAATAGTCTTCGTACATCGTTCGTCTGATGATGACTAAGCTTCGAGGTTGCAGAAGCAACGAACCAATGCGCATCCTTTCGTAAACCTGCAAAAATTACAAGTTTACGAGTATGAGTTATTTAAAAGAATGGAACCTACATGCATAACCGAAGGTGGAGGTATCTCTTACTCTGGAGTAAATCGCAGAGTAAATCTCGGAGTAGATTTGTTTGGTATACTCGAAGGTAAAATAGCGTTTCTCCAGAATAGATTTACTCCACGATTCTACTCCTGCTTAGGGGTAGTAGTCATAGGTGGGCGGCACCAAAATTCTAAGGGTGGAGGTGCATGATTTTCTCAAAGTTCAAAAAATGGCCTTAAAAATTAAAAATGATGATATGGCGAAAAAACACCATTTTCCAACGTTTCTCATCGAGCACTATATATTCGTATCAAAAATTACGAATAAAATAAAACAAATTTTGAAAATTGTATTCTGGGGAGTATTTTGGGTTTCTGGGAGGTGCATACCACCACACCTGGGCGTGGGGGTTTGGGGTATGCACCCCCCAGAAACCAAAAATACCCCCCCCAGAATTCAATTTTTGAAAAATTTTTTTCGTTTTTTTTCGCAATTTTTTGATGCCAATGGATAGTGCTTGATGAGAAACGTCGAAAAATGGTGTTTTCATTGCCCTACCACCATTTTAAAGGCCATTTTTTGACTTTCAAAAAATCTTGCACCCCCAGAATTCTTTTGCTGCCCACGTATGCATACCACACCTGGGCGTGGGGAGAGGATTTGGGGAAGTCTGCAACCCCCCCCCCCGAGAAACCAAAATACCCCTCCCAGAATTCAAATTTTGAAAATTTTATTCGTTTTTTCGCAATTTTTTGATGCCAATGGATAGTGCTCGATGAGAAACGTCGAAAAATGGTGTTTTTTCGCTATACCAACATTTTAAAGGCCATTTTTTGACCTTCAAAAAATCTTGCACCCCCAGAATTTACTTGCTTCCCACGTATGGTGCATACCCCCCAAACCCCCACGCCCAGGTATGTTAGCAGTAGATCTCGAAATAACAACTTTCTAAATCGTAAACATATGTAGCGTGCATTGGCTTAGTTTCATAGTCCACAATTACACGTGGGGGAGGGGTTTAGATCTTCATCCAGAATTCAAGACCCTCTCCCAGAAGACTTCCGGAATCAAATTCTCATTATTTTTGGCATTTTAACGATTTTATACCAGTACATAGAGCTTGATGAGAAATATCTCCCATTATTTTCGGCACCTTTTTCGACCTTTAAATTTTTTGGGACTAGTAGCCAACCAGACTCTTAGAATTCAGGCGCTGTCCAGATATAGTCATAATTCTTAATTGTATCTTCCGATGATGAATTTATATGCTTGATTTTCTTGATCCTTGTATACTAGTGAGTGCATATGTCACGAATGAAGAAATAGCGAGAAACGGTGAACGTCTATTTATAACAATTATGTCTGTCTGTCGTGTACAAGATTTCAAAAACAAATAGCGAAATTATTGATTTTGTCTATGATGACCTTAAATGATTGACTATGGCCTGTTTCACACAACTTTGGGCATGAAGTTTAAAAACTACATATATCCGACAATAAGCTGACAGATTGCAATTATAGCATTGATTTGATATATGACTATCGTAATTCGTCGGCTTACTTTCGAATAATTCTTGAAAATTATGCCCAAACTTATGTGAAACAGACTATAATTAATGGAACAGCTTATCTTTAGACAGGCCCGTATCCAGGCTTCATTCGAGGATGGATCCCAAATACGTTTCTGTCTCGAAGGCTACTGCACTTTTTCACGAATGCATGGAGATCAATTTTCAACGATCTAACCAGTAGCTACAAAAGTTGTTTCTAGAGCAGCTACACATTTTTGCATACAAAACTTCTCGTTTATATCAATTGCTACGCACAACATCCTGATTGCTGATTCAGTTTAAAGCGCTTTTGTTATTGATTAACATCGACTCAAGAATGGTGATCCATGCACAAGACTTTCTGAAACAGACTATGGTATTGTGGAGAATGAACCATTTGACATACAGAGTGTGTAGAAACAAAAAGATGTTCAATATTTAGAGCTGCAGAAAATGATTTGAGCCCTTCGCATTTATGCCATTTTTCAAAAGCACACACATATACAGTCTTAGCTCATGTTACTTACACACACATGAGAAAATAAACAGCGAAAAAGGTATTGAATTCCCCAAAAAAAGACTACATCAAGCCCACAAACAAACTTCGCCTTAGTGAAGGGCCAAACATAAATTGGTTTATATATCGAAAACATCGTCGGAATAGGTAGTCAAAACCGCGTTTTCCGACGGTTTTCAGCATAATTTATTCAAAAGGATCATGGCTTTAGAAAAATTTTCTCCCCTCAATAGCTTTAACGACTAGAAAGTGTCGTTTTTTGTCACGCTAGAGGCAAAATTATGGAAAATAATTTGCACGTCAAAAATCTAAGGATTTTGTAACAGGAAGAAACAATTTTTTCATCCTTCCGCTTAATTATCTTTCCTACAAACAATTTTGTCTGGTAAAGAGGTGGCGCTTAATATCTCCGTAAATACGGCCCTGTACCTATATTTGCAGTTATCGTTTGCTTACCATTAGTTTTTATAATGAAAAATCTTCACAAATTTTTGATGAAATAATTACTTATGCAAATAAGTTTTAACTTATCTCAAGTTTATGACGGTAACTTATTTCAAGTTTATGACGGTACATAAGCTATGTACATCTCAAATTTAGTAACGGGTGAATAACACATTTGCGTGGGGGGTTAATACCCCTTCCAGAAGTTGAAACCCCCTCCTCCCCGTCAGACTACTGTAGACACCAGAATTCTATTTTTAGCAACATTTTTGGCGATTTACCCCATCATGACCCCTCCCCCGGAATTTGGGTGCTGCCCATGTATAGGAATTACCTATATTTAATCTACAAAAACGTGAAAGCGATGCAAATCTTTCGACTAAACAGATACTACACATACATAAGTTTCCATGTCGCATGCTTATAGTCTGTTTCGGGAAACCTGTATAGTGAGCAATTTTAAGCGCTCAAAGTAGCTACAAAGTAGTAGGCAAAACCCTGCACGATATTCAAATTTCCCACTTTCAAATTGAGGTAATGGAAGCAAGCCATCAATTTCTTCAATATCACTGGATAGAGCTTTACGAAAAATAATAAAAATTATATTTTTGTCCCTAAATGATTTTTTTGGACCTTTTTTTCAGAATTTTTTGTACCCCGAACCCAGTCAGACGTCCAGAATTTCGGCTATATTCATGTAAGATCAGCGAGCGTTTTGATATGCACTTTTTCTACTTTGTCCTCGTAAAAGTCAAGCAGACAATGGCTTCCAAGCGTTATTGTAGTAACAATCGGAAAATAAGAGGCACCGTCGAAGTGAGGCTACAAAAGATAAACCAATGAGCGAATTGCTGATAAAAAATCGTAATATTGAGCATCAATACACACAATTTTTATGCTCACATAAGTCACAACTGGAAATATTCGTTTATGCCCGCGGAGAGATAGCCAGTTTAAATATTAAATAAAAGCAAAGAAAAATGCTCCGATGGAACAAAGAAGACGAACATACTTGGGATCAAGGATTAATAAGGATGTAAAAGGAGGTGTGTGTATGTATGTAAAGAACACTTACACTCAGATTCTTAATCTTGACGTCAAATGAAACATTTCGGAAAAAAGTATTCTTCTGCAACGCTCTGAAACTAAAGTTAATTTTCAGTGTAAACTTTACACAGTTACCAGGTGTAAAAAAACATATAGTCAGATTCGTAATCCTGACATTCCGGAAGATATTTTGAAATAATTTAAAATTTTGCATAGCTTCGGAAGTAAAGTAAATTTTTGGTGTTAACTTTAAACATTAACAATAAATGAATAGTGCAAACATTACACAACTACTGGGCGAACAGAATGCTAACAGTCACGATTCGTAATGTCTGATGTTACATAGAATATTTTTGAAAAAAATTAAGCTTCTGCAAGGCTATAGAACTAAAGTTAACTTGCAGTGTAAACTTTAGACAACCATCGAGTGTGAAGAAGATTTTAGTCGGATTTGTAATTCTGATATTATTCTGATATTACGATCAGTAATTATGAAAAAAACAAAGCCTCCACAACAATGGCCTGAAGACAAATAAATATTAGATGTAAACCACTTTACACCACTGTTGAGTGTAAACAAATGCGCCCGACAGACATGTACGACGTTTGACCTCTGGTACATTTTTAGACTTAAAATCATGTCCATACTCATAGCCGGAGAAGTTGGCAGAAAAGAAACAAGACAGAAACACGTTTAACACCCCCGATTTTTGACTTCACACCTCCTGGAAGAGCTAAATATTGATGTAAATAAGCACAATTTGCTGTAGTGTGTACCCTTAGAAATTAATTTATTTCCATTCTGTTCGACATATCCTGACTTCTGAACGGAGAAAGTGGCGAACTAAATAAGGGACAAAAATATATTTTCCACTAACAACCACATTTGTAAACTTTAAAAATCTGAACCTGACTCCCCATTGAGTGTGAAGGAATTAGGTTTAGGCCAGTATGTAGCCTTTGAATCATAGAACGTTTTTGTGTGGAAAGCTTCTATCCCGCAAAGTATTTGAGATAATGACCAATCAAAAAATGGAGGAAGACGTGTTTTTTACCTGAGGTTACACCCTGATTTCTAACTTTACACCTCCGTAAAAAAACTCAATATTGAGTTTTTTAAACGCGATTTGCTGCAACGTGTAGCCCTTGGAACGAAGTTTATTTTTGGTCGATTTCATTTGTTCCGATTTATAAACGGAGAAAGTGGAAGAGATATGTCAGACAAAACCTGTTTTTTACATCATCCACAAAAGTGTACAGTTTCAACCTCTATATTCAACTCCGTATTGAGTGTAAAAAAGTTTGCTGGTTAGTAAAAAGTATCTCTTGAGCCGTAGTAAATTTCTGCTGGAATAAATTTCTTGGGACTCATAAGCAGAGTTGTCGGCAGACAAAAAACAGGCCAAAATATGTTTTTTCACGCTCAGATTCTTTACACTCTTTACACTGTCATTCTAAAAATAAGTCACTATTCAAAAAAATAAAAAGGCGTCATCGAGCTTGATGAATTGTCTACATTAAAAAAACAGACTAAACAGAATGCAAACTGAGTTTGAATAGTCGTGTTGCTCTAATGTTACAGTGAAGCTTTTAAAAGTTAAAAAAAATTTTAAAAATGGCGACATCGAATTTTTTATTATATATCTTTGAAAAAGAACCGAACAATACAGAAGTGTCCCAGTTTTGCTGTAAGGGGGTAGACATATGTTAGAGGTAGCCAAGCATATATGTAACATGGGTGATCCCCACCCAAATCGGACGTCCCTCCCATCCCCCTAAAGCCAGGAAATGTTTGAGCCTTCCCCCGATTTTTTGCAAAAATTGAAATTTTGGTCGTTCTTCGGCGTTTTTTGGCCTAAAATTAAAGGTCATTTACCCCCCTTAAAAATAGCCGGAACCCCTTTAAAATTTCGAGCCGTTGCATGTATGTACCCAAGTACCTAGGTACGCGCTAAGGCCCTACCTATGATAACATCAATAATAATGGCTGGAGATCGGTAAATAAAGATCCCAACATGTAAACATTCGTGTATTTTTAGGCCAGACTGATTAGGCATAGGTGGGCAGCATCCAAGTTGTGGGGGGCAAGATTTTTCAAAGGTCAAAAATTTGTCCCTAAAATGGTCGTATGGCGAAAAACACCATTTTTTCAACGTTTCTCATCGAGCACTATCCATTGGCATCAAAGAATTGAGAAAAAACATAAAAAATTTTCAAAAATTGAATTCTGGTGGGTATTCGGCCTTTTAAGGGGTGAATCAGTGGCGGATCTAAGATTTCCCTAAGGGGAGAGCGGTATCCCAATTTTTCCAATACAGTCAAAAAATATGTCCAAAAATTTGCCCTTAACACGCGAAATAGCGTATAAAATCACTTTTGACGCAATATTTTTTTTAAATTTCGAAATTTTAGACAATTTTGTGCGAAAAAATCATTAAGTTTCTTTGACTTTAACAAAAATCTGGTGCGAAGCGCCGGAAAATTTGTAAAATTAAGGCGGATACACGTCTAAAAGCATGATTTACTGCTTGATTTCCTGTATTTATAGCATTTGATGTGAAACATCGGAATTTTTAATTGAAAATAGAAGAAAACTAAACAAAAATAGCTTTTTCTGCCGTTAGAATTGTTTCGATAACCTACATGTACAGGAAATGGCTTCCAGGCAGTGCTTTTTTGTACAAGGTCCGTTTTTACATGTACAAAGATGGTCCCTAAAAGTCTTTGTACATTTTGTACACACAAATTTTTGGGTACTATGGTATAGTACGAGAGCGACTTTAGTGTGGTAAAAACAGAGTTGTTCGACCTTTGGTAGAGTATTTTAGCTAATTCCTGGGTTTATGAGGACAAAAATCATTAAGAATCGTCTTGAAACGGCGCGAAGCGCCGAAAAATTTGACATTTTCTTTCGAAATGCGATTTATGCTAATATAAGGGTATATTGGACACGCAATCACTCATTTCGGCAAGTGTTTGCGAATTTTAGACTTTTTTGCTGTTTTTGTCTTCCCGAAAATTTTTTTATATGTATACGAGTACAAAGACGGTCCCGAAAAGTCTTTGTACATCGGGAAAAATCTTTGCCGAATACAAAAAAACCGTGCTTCAGGTCACCAAGAAAGTAAATAAATGTCATTAATAGGTATCATCCGGCTCGTAGCGCTGGAAAAAATTGAGAAATTATGGTCACTGAGGGCCAAAAATCATTGCGTATTGCATATCCATTATATATCTCGCCAAATATTTTTGGCCAATGGGGGGGGCGCCGGCTGACCCCCTTAAATCCGCCTCTGGGGTGCATACCTCCAAACCCCTACGCCCATGTGTGTATGTAGGTACAGGCCCGAATCTAGGATCCGGCTCAAGAATGACGGACCCGACATAAATTGGTCTATATTTGGGCAAATTCGTCGGGATGGCTTGCAAAAACCGTATTTTTCGACATTTCTCATCTCGACATAGATCATAAAATTTGAACGTTTTCTAAAGAAATTTTTTTACTCATTGGTCGCGCTCGGGCTAAAATGATAGAAAATATAACATATCCGGCGAGAACCGCCGAAAATTTGGAGATTTCACGTCAAAGACATTCGATTTTTCATCTTTCCTCGCATTATCTTACCTCTCGAAATTTTCTTCCGGCCAAGGGAGGGAGCGGCCGCCTCCCCCGCTTCCCCTTGAATACGGCCCTGTTTAGGTACATATGTACCTACCTACCCTAGAATCCGGCGGCCCCCCCCCGAAAGATTGATAGACCCACAGAATTGAATTTTGTTGCTATTTTTGTCAATTTTGCCTCAACGGACCCTCAGAATTAGGTTGCTGCCACACGTGGGCGTTGGGGGAGGGGGGTTGGAAGTATGCACCCCTCAGAAATCAAAATACCTGCCCTCCAGAATTCAAATTTTGAATTTTTTTTGCTTTTTTAGCGAATTTTTCGATGCCATTGGATAGTGCTCAATGAGAAACGTCGAAAAATGGTGTTTTTTCGCCATACGACCACTTTTAAGACCATTTTTTGACCTTTGAAAATTTTTTCACCCCCCTCCCCCCAGAATTTTGTAGCTGCCCACCTATGGTTGCTGCCCATGCATAATTGCAAGCTGTATCGCTTCTCCCGGCATTGAAAAAAATATTCTAAAAAATTAAAAATTATCACAATACATTAAAAAGACCGCCAAAACAGATTTCTTTCAGATAGAGAATTCAAACTTAAGTTTCCTTTTCTAAGAAGCCCAAATTTGAGTTGAACGTAGTATTTTTTGAATTATTTTTCCTAAACTCTATCATCTTTACAGTATTTCAAATTATATTTCGAAAACAATTTTAAAAATCTTCATACATATTTCGAACGAAGTGAAACAAAATATTGAGCAATTAGTCCTCGACTAAGTTTGAATGACAGATTTTCTATACACGTATTTCTTTTATCATGTTTTCTTTTATCGTTTTTTCTACTTATAACTAACCTTAACGTTTGTTTAGCCTTGAATAAATTTGCTTGTTTGTTTGTTTGTATAGAGCTCGTCAAGAAACGCTCAAAAATGTCAAGTCCTGCAGGGAAAATAGAGCTAAGAAAAATCATAGAACCAATTCGAACAATTTGCTTCACTTTGTGAAATTTCGACAATTTTTTGTACTTTCGACCATTTCGACAAACGACGACAATTTATAGAAAGAACACAACTAAATTTATGAACGCGAAGAGCAAAAAAAACATTTCGAAATCTCTGAGGCCTATAAACTCAAAGTAACAAAAATCCGACAGTACGGGCATCATTTTCCTACAATTTCTCATCAAGCTGTGTTCACTGGCAACAAAAATCGCAGAAACCGAGAAAAATAATCACTTGATTAGAACAGAAATGAAATCTGAGGGCCTAGTCGCATGTTCAGCCGAAAAGCTAGAAATGTTGCATTTGAACTTTCTTAAGTAGACGAGAGCACACATGGGCGTGGGGATCTGGGAGTCTACCCCTCCCCGAAAATCAAACGGACCCCCAAAATCGATAGACCACAGAATAAAATTGTTGGTGCTATTTTCGGCAATTTTGCCCCATCAGACCCCAGAATTTGGCTTCTGCCCATGTATGGACGAAGGCCAACTGAAATCCAGGACACGACTTAAAAGAGTCATTAGCTAGAAACTCAAATTTTCAACAGAAAATAAATCTCAATACTGATTATTTATTTTAAATGGTAAAGCAAAAGCAGAAAGATTTTTCGACTGAGAAAGTACCCTATTAATGAGATATTCGATGAAATGCGTTGAAGCTATCTTATTCGAGCATTCTGAAGTCTGACGAACACATCGATACGTTTGAAAATACCGAAAATCTCTAAAGGACAAAACAAGGGCCGAAAAATCGCTGATAGGGGCGAAGGAACACCATTTTTCGACGTCTCTCTTTAAGGTCTATTACGGTTTTTCCGTATTCGGCAAAGATTTTTCCCGATGTACAAAGACTTTTCAGGACCGTCTTTGTACATGCACAAAGACTTTTGGGAAGACAAAAACTGTAAAAAAATGAAAGATTCCCAAAAAATTTTCGGAGCTTCGCGCCGAAATGAGTAATTGTTTGTCCTATATATCGTTGAAACGGCAGAATTTGCACTTGAATGGGAAAATGTAATTTTTAGTAATTCTTGGCGTCAGAAACCCAGAAATTAGCTAAAATACACTACAAAAGATCGAAAACCCCTGTTTTACCACACTAAAATCGTTACTGTAGTACATTATAGTACATAAAAATTTGCATGCACAAAATGCACAGACTTTTAGGGACCATCTTTGTACCTGTACAAACGAACCTTGTACAAAAAAAACACTGAGGTCTATCCATTCGGATTAAAAATAACGGAAAAACAATAAATTTCAATTATTTTAAATCAACAACATTCGAAGTGCTCTACGCAGAAGAACCCACATGCGCGTAGTCTATATCAAACAAGGTGCTTACCATGATTCCTTGCCCAGGCAAATACTCATTAATCAGCACATGATTAGGTCGATTGGTCGTCGGAAAGACAGCAGTTTCGTCGCAAATTTTGTTTATGCAAAAGTTGAGCCATTCGGGCATGCCATCGTTTTCAGGAATCAGAAAGTTCTTGCTGGTAATAAGGCCGCCTATAGTCATGAAATTTACCTTTATATCGAAATATCTAGTGATAATCACGCCCATATCCAGGATTGTATTTGGGGGGGGCGAAAATTTTGAAGTCAAACATATCTAGAATTATTAGGAGATAAGAAAAATAAAAGCATTTTCGAGCATTTCTCTGCGAGCTCTACACAATGGTGAAGAAATTTTTTTAATTTTCAAAAAAATTTTCACTCCATTTCATACATTAGTTATAAAATATTTATCGCTCAAACTATCTATTCATCTGATTTGTCGACATCCAATTCGTAGAAAATGATTACTTTTGTCTTTGCACGCAATCTTTAAGAAAAATACCAGGAAGTTCAGATTCGACTCCTGACTGGCCAAATGTTTTCCGCTTTTCATACGGTGCACTGTGTTGAGGCTAGTGCTGGTGAAGCTTTCTCCCCGACTTCCTTGTATAACAGACATTGTGTTTCTCGAATTACGGCTAGTGGAGTAGTTGGAAGCACGCTTGGCCGGTAACCAGGAAGCCCGGGATCGAGTCTCGGCTAGCCAGATGTTTGTCGCTTTTCATAGAAAATTAAAATTTGGGCACAATCATACATGGGCAGCAAGGAAATTCTGGGGGTCTGGTTGAATGAAATCGCCAAAAATTGCCATAAATAATACTATAAATAGAATTATGGGGTAAACAGTAATCTGCGGGAGGGGGTTTCAACTTCTGCGGAACCTCCCCACGATCACGTGTGGACGCAATGCGCTGGAGAAACTTGGCGTGTTCTCAATATCTAACTCAAATTTAAGCGGTTTTAGACGACTCAAAAGACAAAACTACAAATAAACTAACAAATAAATCGGGTGCGAAGCGCCAAAAAATTCTAAGTGCTCAAAAGTACGCTAAAAACCTGTTTCGCCCGTCATTTTGACGCTCTTCGAGAATTTTTAATTTTTCTCGTTTGGTACCCTTGCAAATAAAAAATTTTTTTTCCATCTCCAGGATGGGGCCTCCGCCTCAACCCCCGGATACGCCAACCTACTGAAGATGAGTGAATCAAGGCAAGAAATCAATATTGAGAATTAAATATGCTACTATTTAGAATACAGCACGCACCCCAGTTCTGTAGACGTCGATTTGACAAGTGAACCCATTTTGGCTTTGGCGCCTCTTCAATTTTTCCTATAAGAATAGCTTCTTCTTCCTCCGAAATAAAATTTGGCACGTAATACACTTGCGGAGGCGCCTAAAAAGACAATGATCTTATACGATTATATCATTTCATTGCATGTTATTTTATGATTATACGTTATTTAACTAGATGTTGCTACTATACGAATAAGAAAAAGTATATTAGGTTCTTTACCTTGGATACCAGAAACCGTTCAAACTTTTCGTTCATGTCTCACGGAAAATAAGTTGTTGCTCACAGGGTACCCAAACTGCCCGATAGGAACGCTTGAATCGAATTAGTCCTATTACACGAGAGCCTACTAAAAGATCCATAGTAAATTAAAGCAGTCAATCATAATGGTACTAAGAGATCAACAAATAAAAAGGGAAACAATTAGCGATCCACATGCATGGTCAAAAAGGTTTAACACAAAAACGGGATAGATTTCTAACATAAGTAAACCATTTGTTCATTAAAATTTCTTTCATTTTGGTTAATTCGTAAGCAATACCATTTACAGTCAATTATTATCATGATCTATTTTCCTGAATCTCCAACCGATTGCGAACGTAAATTTCGGAAACTAAGTTGCCTATGAGTACTTCTACTGAAAATAAACGAGGTCACCAAGTTATTAACAAGTCCCTGATGCTGCGAAAGCATATAAAGATAACTTTAACAATGCTCATTTGTCTCAAATAAGTATATCTACTAACCACCTAGATGAGAAGTAAATTACCTACGTGTAAAAACTCGATTCGTCAAAATGACTAAAGCCCGCTTCAGAGCAATGTTGCCGATATCGCGGACGAAAATCGGCGATATCGCCGATGTCAGGAATCTGAGAAGCATAGGTGGTCAGCACCAAAATTTCGGGGGGAGGAGGTACAATTTCAAAGGTCAAAAAATGGTCTTAAAAATAGTGGTATGGTGAAAAACACTATTTTTCAACGTTTCTCATCGAACATTATTCATTGGCATCAAAAAATTGCGAGAAAACAAAAAAAATTTAAAAATAGAATTCTGGGGGATGGTTTCTGGGGGTATTCGGCCCCCCAAACCCCCCCCCCGCCCACGTGTAATGAGAAGTCATGCTGCGTTGAGTACAAGTACTCGTGGATTGGGAGTCAGGTGCGCTGTCTAGTTCGAGTGCGCTGCCAAGCTCAGCTGCGCTGTAAGGTTCAAGTGTGCTGCCACAGTCAAGTGCGCTAACAAGGCCAAGTGCACTGCCAAATAAACATAGCATATACTTAAATGAATACGCAAGTACGAGTAGGTACATATGTAGAATTGTTCTTTCCTACCGCTTGAGTAAGTACGGTTGATCAAAACGTAATACTACGGTTTAGGGATGTGCCGGTTAACCGGAACCGGAAGCGGCTGGAACCGACCATTTTTTGGAACCGGAACCGAGAAGCGATTTTTTGATTCTCTAAGAACCGGAACCGATTTCTTGGTTTTCTAAGAACTGGAACCGGAACCGATCTTTTTTGGAGTCGGTTATGGGTTTTTAAAAGTAGAGTTAAAAATTGAACTTCATAAAATTTAGTGAAGACACAAAGCAGCGATTCATTCTTTTATTACCCAAAACTTTACAGATAAAAATTGGACATTCTAAAAATATGCTACTGAGCCTAAAAAATATGAAAGAGTGAATAACGTATAAATATCACAGTTATCAAATCAAATGACGACGGCAGATGGTTTTAGGATAAAAAATACACCAATTTACGAATTCTAATAAGCAAAGAACAGTGGAAAAATAGTGTTCAACTGAATGAAAGATTGTACAGGCAAAGCCAGACATGATATAATATTTTATTCGAGAAACACATAGATAATATTCAGTGATTTATAAGTAAATTGTCAACTAGACGTAAAACTTGTTAGAACGTGCAGTTGCCAGATTGAAACGACTTTTTGAATAATTTATCTTTCGATTATATCATCATATGTTCCCTTGAAGACAGGCTATCAAGAGCGTACATAGTACACACTTTAACACAGGAACCGAAAACCGGAACCGACGGTTCTCTAGTTGAAGAACCGGAACCGGCGGTTCCAACTTACGCAAGAACCGGAACCGAAGTTATTGTTTTTCAAGAACTGGAACCGAATTTTTTGAAAAACCTGGAACCGGAACATCCCTGCTACGGATGAAATCCACAAGCGTTTCGGGGAGGGAGTTTGAGGGAGATTTAGACCCCCATAATTACTAGCTGATTCCAGACCCCTCAGAATTCCCAAGCTGTACATACACATATGGTAAAACCTTATTTTATGCAGCCTTCTAGCAGACTGTAACTTATTCTTAGTGAGAAATACTTATATTTTATTCCAACACTGCGTCTAGCTTAGACATCTTCACGTCTTTCAACAAATTTTCACACGCAATACTTTTCCAATACTCGTTAGTCTTTTCGTACCTTTTTAACGATTCTGGTGAAATTTCCAGGATTTACTATCAAATTATAGTTTATCTACGACTTTTCCAGCTTATAGTTTAGAACGTAATCGGCTTGCCTAAAATCCGTCACTCAATTCACAAACTGTTAATCAAATTATCAAATATTACTGTTGTGTCGTTTAGTACAAAATGGCCTTTACCGGGCCGAGTTGAGGTAATTAGTATACGTTACCTTTGTGCGGTCATCTGTTTGTTATACACTCGCATTATTGATTGACTAATACTCCAGCCCCTACCTCAAACTTTGTCACAGATACGTAACGGTAGCAGGTACGTCTGTTTACAAGAGTAATCTACCAGGGAAACAATGTTTTTCGGTAATCAACAGAAATAATATGCACGCATTTGTGTAATATCTATGTATATGGCAGCGGCCCTGTCAGCGCACTTGACTACGGCAGCTCACCTGACCCGGGCAGCACTCTCGAACCCGGCAGAGCTTTTGGACCTGGCAGCCCACTCGAACTAGGCAGCGCACTTCGCACTGACCCATACTCGTATCATGCCTATGTAACATAACGCACAATATCATTAATAGGATTGGGGGCCATGTGCGCTAATATTAAGTCCGAGTGCGCTGCCAAGTCCGAGTGCGCTGCAAGGTCCGAGTGTGTTGCCGTAGTCGAGTGCGCTGACAGGGCCAAGTGCGCTGCTTACATGTAGTTACGCAAGTACCTACATAAGTAGGTACATACCTACATAAGTAGGTACATCCGTACAATTATGTTTTGTCCTACCGTTTTGTCTCTGAGTGGGTACGATTGATCACAGTGGAATCCATAACGTTTTTGGGGAGATTTTATGGAAGATCAAGACCCCAAAACAGCTAACTGATTCCAGCAAAAAAGGATTCTTTCAGACCGACCCACCAGAATTCCCAAGCTTTACATACATAGTAATACCTTATTTTAGGCAGCCTCTTAGCAGATGTACAATGGTTACATATTATAACTTATTGTTAGTAAGAAATATGTACTTATATGTTATTCCAATGCTGCATTCAGCTTAGATATCTATTATCGTTTTCCGTCAACAATTTTCGTTTGAGAATTTGTGCACATAGATAAGTAGGTATGTACATGCAGACAAATGTACGTAACTATTATTCGTGCTAACGAGTGATTCTTGTGCATAAGTGACACAAAACATTCAATTAACCGATAAGTCGTAGGAAAATTGATTCAAAAACTGATACAAACGCCAATATAGAGTTTATATCAATTTCTGGTTTTTTTGAAGAAAGTTTTCAATTTTTACCCACCTTTTGCCTTAATTTTGCCATATTTTTTCCAGAAAATTTCCAATTTTTCCATTTTGTAGAATCTAAGACCCCCAAGAACCTGCCTCTATCGGACCGAAATGAGGTAATTAGTGCACGATCTTTGTGCCGTCATCTGCTTTACACTCGTTTTATTGATCGACTTACTCCGTTCTCCTGAAGGTTTGTCAGATACATACCTACGGTAGCAGGTATATAAGTACTGACATAAGTAGTCTACTAGAGAAGCATCGTTTTCAGTAATCAGCGGAAATAGTGCGCACGCAAAGCGGTAATATCTATTTGGCAGCGCACTCGGCCCTATCAGCGCACTCGACTATGGCAGCTCACCTGACCTCGGCAGCGCTCTCGGACCTGGCAGCGCACTCGAACTAAGCAGCGCACTCGGCACCGACCCATTAATAGTTACCTAATGTTAATGGAATTAAATAAAAGACTACTGAATATAAAAAATTAAAACAGAGTAATAGAATATCTAATAGAGAAAAAACAAAAGGAAATTTAGGAAAATAAATACACACCAACTTACAATGTAATAAAAAAATTACTCCGAAAATTCTGCAAACATAACAGTTTGTTGTACAGAAAAGTTTTGTTATACCTCCCTGAATTGTTTCAACCTGTCGGAAAAATTGAATGAATCACTTCAATGAATTAATTTTTTACTTAATAAATAACTATTTATCAATTCAATACTTTTGATTAACTAAATTTTTCATTCTAATGGGAAAACCGGCGGTATCGCACACAAGAGCGGGCGCGGAAATACTGAAGATTTTACTTCCGGTGATCCCTAAAGACTGGTCATTATTACAATCCTTTCTTACACTTTATAGTTCTTGGTTTTAAACTTTAAGTGATCAATATTCACAAGCACGCTGCCACGAAAAGCAGTCAGTTATCGCTTCTTTTGATTCATTCTATACCATTGAAACTTGTGCGAAAAATATTTATTGGAGATCAAAACGCTTCATTCGCATATCGAAGGCAGTTATTGCGATAAATCAAAGGTAAACGAATGTGAAATATACAAAAAAGCGAGAAAAAACGCTTAAGTGACTACATTGTTGTTCAAAATTGCATCTTTATCAATTTCCATCGAGAAAGCATCCTCAGACAATTTGGCTTCTTCAATCTGATGCATCATTTGGCCAGCAGCAGCTGATTCATTTGGCAACCGGTCATTTATGCAAGTATCGGTCATATCCTGACAGACCCCGTTAATAGAGCTTGTCATTTCCTGAGAACTTTGTTCTTGTGCTTTACAACCCGCATCGGATGAATCTCCCCATTTTATCGGAAATTTGGTGACTCGTGGATTTTGCACATCGATGAACCTGGTTAGCTGAAGAAGACAAATAATTTGAAAAAAGTAAACACAAATAGAATGATAATAATGAAAATCCGAGAAAAAAACGTCAAAATTAAAGTTTTCGGGATCTTCAAGAGGACACCTGGGCGTGAGGGAGTTTGGGGAGGAGTATGAACCCCCGGAGAAACCAAAATACCCCCCTAGAAAACAAAATGCCCCCCACAATTCACTTTTTGAAAAGTTTTTCTTTTTTCCGCAACTTTTTTATGCCAATGGATAGTGCTCGATAGAAACATTGAAAAATGGTGTTTTTTCGCCATACCACCATTTTTACGGCCATTTTTCGATCTTTGAAAAATCTTGCACCTCCCCCCAGAATTTTGGTGCCGCCCACCTATGTTAAAGAGTCAATAACATAAAGACATTAAAAAGCATAATATGAAAAAAATCAACGTTTAACACAGGTCACTTGTGCATTCAATGACCCAAAACATTCCTATCGAAAGTCATTTTCGAAATTTTTATGCATTTTTTAACCTCACTTCTGTCAAATTCAGCATGACTTCTTCCCAATTCTGACATGCACAACAAGCTTTCCGTCTTGAAAACAATAAAACCCACGAGTTTTCAAATTGGCGAGCAACCGTTTTATTTAACACATAGGAAACCTCACATCTAAAACAAAACAGCTCAATCTTCTGACAAATTTAAATCGCCCATTCGATATTTTTGTGTTCGTATTACCGATTAAAATCAGGATTTACGTATGTATACTCGTTTAAGAATATTAAAAAATTAAAATAAAATTATCGACTGCTAAATTTAATAAAAATTTTAGTTATCGTTTTATTTAGTTATCGTTCTTTACAAGCCTAATTTAATTTTCATTTTGAATACAAAATAAAAAATTTTCATCGTGTTAAATTTTGGAATTTATTTTTTTGTCACCTTAACGTTTCATCCTAAGACATTGAGTAGTCCATATTTCGAAAAGCCGAATTGAAATTAAAGGACCTCGCTACGCTATGCTACTGATATGAAATGGATAAACTCAAAACTGTCTCGCCTTCTTTACAATTACACGTGGGCGTGGGGGAGAAGGGTTTGGGGTATGCACCCCCTCCGTAAGGCCGAATACCCCCCTTTCAGAATTCAATTTTTGAATATTGAATTCTGTGGGGGGAAGATTTTTGAAAATTGAATTCTGAGGAGAAAATAAAGTTTTTTTCGCCATACCACCATTTTTAAGACCATTTTTTGACCTTTAAAAAAACCTGCACTCCCTTAGAATTTTGGTGCTGGCCACCTATGTTTACAATGCAAGTGCTTATATGCTCATGGCTCATTCCGTTCTTGATGTGTGCCTCGATTGAACTGCAACTTCTGGAAAACTGTGATTTTCAACCCTTTGATTATTTTCAGGGATTTCTCAATAAGAAATATCTATGATTAAATCACTGCGTCATCGAAATAGGGGAGCGGGAGGCCGCCCGCCCCCATGGCCGAAAATTTTTTTGAAATGTCAGATAATGCACGGAAAGACGGAAAAATCGCATGTTTTTATCATAAAATCTTCAAATTTTCGGCCCTTCACGCCGGACGTGAAGTATTTTCCATAATTTTGGCCCAAGCGCGACCAAAAAATGAATTTTTATAGCCTTTTTCGTTAGAAAAAATTATTTTATGATCTCAATGGATAAATATTGTCGAAAAACGTCGAAAAATGTGGTTTCTGCGAGCTATCCCGACGAATTTTCTGATATATACCAATTTATGTTAGGCCCGCCCCCTTTTCGGCCGAATTCTGGATACGGGCCTGCATGCACAAGGTCAAAAGTGCTTTGGAGGGGGCAAATATAGTTTTCTTGAGAAAGGTAAACGAGTAATTCTGCTATTTATTGTCGAATTTTTCGTTCTATCAATTGAATTTCTTTAAATCATTGTTCAGATAATTTTGTTATTCCTTCCCCCTTCATAAATATTCATGGTTAAGTTTGCTTGAAAACAAAGATGAATAACGGCGATGGAATGACTTGGACAATAAAATATGCACAAAATAATGAAAGAAAGGTGTCTGGATAAATGAACTGAACAATTCAGTTTTAAAAATGAGTATATGTGCTCAAATTTATACTGTCAGACACAGAAATGCAAAGCATTGGAATTCTAGAGGGAGGGGTGAATTTTAAAGTGCCGTTTTTGTGCTCCAAAATGGTAGATACGCGATAAAAACATCGTTTTTCGGCGTTTTTGACGATGCTCACGTTTCTAGAGCATAATAACGTGAAAAAAATTAGAGAAAATATAAAAAGTCGAATATATTGAACAAAATATAGTCAAAAAATGAGTACAGTCGAACTCGGATATAAGACCCGCCTTGGGACCAGGTTTAGGTGCGTTTTATAACCGAGTGTGTCTTGTAAGCAAGGTTATGGTTTACTTGAAAAAACGTACATATTAAGTAAGGAGTGCAGCGGAAATATGCAATATATGTACAACTAGAAGACTAAACTAAGCAAAAGTCGACATCGACACTGAACGCAGACAAACACTCACATATTGCACTTCAGATTTGTAACCTTATTTGCAGAAAAATATACAGAATTTTACCATTATCCACCGACATTTATCAATTACTTGAGGTGGTGCGTCCTATAGCCGTGCGTCTTATAAACCTTGCTTTATAGGTATTAATGATATGCAATGGGAGCAGGTCAGCTGCGTCTTATAGTCTAACAACCGAGTGTCTAATAGGCGAGTTTTCCAGCATATTTTAATACATTATGGATGACAGAGACCAGGGGTTTTTGCGTCTTATAAGCTGGAAAGTCTTGTATCCTATCCAGGGTGTCTTATAGCCGAGTTCGACTATGGCTCGAAGCGCTGAAAACTTTACACTTTTAAGCAAATAGAAGGCTAAAAAGCTTAAAACAGCACCTTTTCTGCTGATTGTTCAGAAAAACTTAAATCGCAAATTCTGGGGGAGGGGTGAAAAAATTCCGTGGAAGGGGTAAAAACCCGCATATCATGTATTTACGGTCAGACATCGTTAGGCGTCTTTTCATCATAGTTCGAGCAATGAGTTTTTGTTGAAAAATGGCCTGAGGGGCAGTGTTTTTTTGTACAAGGTCCGTTTGTACATGTACAAAGATGGTCCCTAAAAGTCTTTGAACATTTTGTACACACAAATTTTTATGGTACAGTAGCGCTTTCAGTGTTGTAAAAATAGAGTTGTTCTACTTTTGGTAGTGTATTTTAGCTGATTTCTTGGTCTCTAAAGGCAAAAAACACTAAGAATGTCTTAAAACGGCGCGAAGCGCCGAAAAATTTGACATTTTTCCTTTTGAAATGCAATTTCTGCTATTATAAAGATATATAGAGCACATAATTACTCAATTCGACGCTTTCTGCGAATTTTAGACCTTTTTTGCAATTTTTGTCCTCCCAAAAATCTTTGTACATGTACAAAGGCGGTCCCGAAAAGTCTTGGTAAATCGTGAAAAATCTTTGCCGAATACAAAAAACACTGCTGAGGGGTATGCTTTTCAAAAGTCTTGATAGGAAGGATATTCCCCACACCCCTCAGTGTGCCCGCGTGGCAACAATGATTAACGAAAACAGCACGATTTCAAATAAGTGCCGTTAGTTTGGCCGAAATATGAAAGTCGATCACAAAGAACCTGTTTTTGTATCCGATTCATTAATTTGTTTTTCGTTTCTGAAGAGACATATGAACCAAGTCAATCCGTTTGCAACAGTATAACACTTCAGAAAACTTGCACACGCATTAGTATTTATTTCATTTACATTTACAAAGATCTATGGTTAAACGAATGCAAAGTCACCTTGTCAAAAATGGGTTCGGCTGGAGGATTCTCCTTCAATTCTGAATCGGAATACTCGTTGAGCGTAAAATAGCCGATTTTGAGAAATTCTTGTCCTTTGAAGCTGCAGTTAAGTAATATTACAGTGACATCAGCGGCCTCAGATGGCGGGATTTTTGTAGGATCAGGCGCATTAGCCTTAAAAATTACCTTATTAGGGAAAAACATCACACATGCACATTGGGTGGGTGGTATGGAGGGTATCCCCCTACCACATTTTGAAGGCATACCCCCTCAGGCCGTTTTGGGACCAAACCTGTTACTCGAACCATGAAAAGGTTTTAAATCACGTATAGCACTATAGTTTCAGGTACAAGTACTAGTTTTAATTTTTTGAGCAGTAGACTGTCAAGTTAATTCATCCATACAATTTTCTTCCGTTATTTTGTATATTTTTGATGCTGCAGGTCATTTAATCGCCCTTATTGTCACTGTTTTCATGCAAATTTAACCATAAATGATCATGAAGAATGAAATAAAACGGATTAAGTATTGAAATTTGTCAAAATTTAATATTAAATAGGTAAAAAAATACCTACTCTTTTACCCACCCCCTGGGAAACCCATTTTACTCCGGTCCCACAACTTTTGACCGTGTGCATAACGTAATTGCTTTGAGTATTTAAGATTGAAGGCACAGTTTCTTACAAGTTTGTACACGGAGTTTAGAATGAAAAACTATCGTATGATTAAGCGTCAACAAGTTCTGATCAATAGTTTCAAGGGAGACCTCGTTTTTATCGCAATGCTCCTATTCTACATTAATGCATGAGCATAACATGACGACCACACGTGGGCGTGGAGGGGAGGGAAGGTTTAGGTGGGATTTAGACCCTCTCCTTTGAGAATTCGGTAGACCCCAAAATAGATAAACCTCAGGATTGAATTTTGGCATGTTTTCTAAGATTTGTGACAGTTTACACCACCCAGTCAGACCCCCATATTCGGTCGCCGCTGCCCACGTACATATGTATGAACACGACTCATCATGTCGCTCATCGATATCCTGAAGAGTGAAACTAGTAGATCTGTCATCACATTCCAAAACAATTTAAGCCAGACAAGCCTTTTCTCGAACACCCGACCTAAATTTTTTAAAATTTATTTTAACCCAAGGTGTCAATTTTAAATAATTCATGTCGAATTTGGTAATATTGTTTAAAAGTTAGGTAATAAATAACAAATAACGTTGTTGAGAACGTCGAATTGCAAAAGTACTCATAGCTTGGGGACTGAAGTGCACACGTGGGCGTGGGGGGCTTGGGGGTATGCAACCCCCAGAAGGCCGAATACCCCCAGAAATCAAAATACCCCCAGAATGCAATTTTAGAAATTTTTTTCGTTTTTTTTCGCAATTTTTTGATGTCAATGGATAGTACTCGAGGAGAAACGTTGAAAAAATGGTGTTTTTTTGCCATACCACCATTTTTAAAACCATTTTTTGACCTTTGAGAAATCTTGCACCCCCAGAATTTTGTTGCTGCCCAACTATGCTGAAGTGCCTCTTTTACATTTTCAATTATATCACAGATTTCGTATCATCATACATACATTACATATTGCAAGAGTGGTACGACACATAAACCCAAAATGAAGACTTAAACTTGAGTAGGTACAAGTATTCGACATCAAGCTCGATAATGTATAACGTAATTCTTAGATAGGTAGGTTATTGCGCTAAAGTTTTATGATCAAGTAACTCATGCTAGCATTAATTAAAATTCTCTACCTCGAATACAAACATATGACGACCCTCAGGAAGCACTGGTCCGACGAGAACGCTATCCAACTCTTGGTCATGACTATTCGATTCCGCTGACCCGACGTAAATAAGCTTGAATTCAATATCTGAATGAAAATTCTAAAGCAACTCGATAAAGTCATTAACATTTTCCCATACTTAATCACCTTACTTGAAACGCTTAAATGATGGTCCTAACCGACTAATATGCATTTTTCACAACTCAAAATTCCATACGATATATTTCAATCTCTCGAGCATACATGTAACAGGGGATGAGGGGTCCCCCACCCAAAGTTGATCTTCCCCTCCGCCTTCCCCAAAGCCAGAAAAGTTTAGACCCCTCCCGATTTTGGAAAAAAATTTAACTTTCTGGCCGTTTTTAGGCGTTTTTTGGCCGTTTTTGGCCATAAATAGGAGGTCATTTACCTTACCGCCAAAATGGAGCCAAAATTTGAGAACAGCCATTGCATATAAGCTCTCGAGATATAACTTGACGGTATAACGCGATCAAATTCAATTTTTGACTATATTTTTCGAGGAAAATGCCTGTTTTTGACAATTTCTTATGATTGTATCAGATTAATACATGGTTTTATAGAAAAACTGCGATTTTTGAAGTAAACTGAAGAAGTGGATTGAAATTTTGAATAAAGGAGCTTGAAAATTTTAAGTTACATTCCGCGTTTTTTTTTAGAAAATACCATCAATACTCGATTTTTTGTAATTTTGTGAAGTGGTAAAACCCCTTTTCCAATCAGCTGGGAAGTTGAGAATTTTGAATTAGAAGCCAGCAAATTTAGTAAGGGCTCGGCGGGCCTTTTTTAAAAAGTCAAATGAAAAATGATCAAAATAGCCTATGTAAGATGCTTTAATGAGGTACGTAAGAAACTCCCGCGAAAATCATCCCTAAAATATTGGATAAGTCAAATCGCCTGACAGTGAGTCGGGTCAAGTTAAGCGTACATGCACACGGTCAAAAACTCTGGGAGCGGGAGTAAAGCGAGTTTCTTGGGAAGGGGGTGAATAAGTATTTTTTCCAAATTAATGTCAAATTTTCGCACCTAATTAGTCGTACTTGATTTTTTCATAAATATTTATGATTAAATTTGATGAAACCAATAAGAATAAGAGCAATGAAATGACCTTTAACATCAAATTTTTACAAAATAATATAAGAAGAATGTCTGGATGAATTTATTGAACAGTTTACTGGCCGAAAAATAAGAATATGTAGTTAAAATTACACTGTTAGACGTCATTTGACACTTTTTCATGGTTCAAGCAATCGAATTTGGTCCAAAATAGGCTGAGGAGGGGTATGCCTTCCAAAAGTTGTGGTAGGGAAATATACCCCATATCCCCAGTGTGCATGTGTGAAGCTGGGGGTAAAACCCAAATATGATCGTAGGGTGGAGTTTCCGGGTCTAGAAGACCCCCGCCACCCACGGTTTTTTTGTATTCGGCAAAGATTTTTCGCGATGTACAAAGACTTTTGGGGACCGTCTTTGTACATGTACAAGGTTTTTGGGAAGACAAAAATTGCAAAAAAGGTCTAAAATTCGAAAAAAAATTTCAGGGCTTGGCGCCGAAATGAGTAATTGTGTGTTCTATATATCTTTATAATGTCAGAAATTGCTTTTCAAAAGTAAAAATGTCAAATTTTTCGGCGCTTCGCGCCGTTTTAAGACGATTCTTAGTGATTTTTGCCCTTAGAAACCCGGAAATTAGCTAAAACAAACTACGAAAAGTCGAAGAACTCTGTTTTTACACACTAAAATCGCTGTTGTACCATATTATAGTACCCGAAAATTTTGTGTGTACAAAATGTACAAAGATTTTTAGGAAGACAAAAACTGTAAAAAGGTGTAAAATTCCAAAATTTTTGGCGCTTCGCGCCGAACTGATAAATTATTTGTCCTATATATCTTTAAAATGGAAGAATTTGCATTTAGAATGGAAAAATGCCAACATTTTTTGGCGCTTCGCGCCGTTTAAGATAATTTTTAGTAATTTTTGGCGTCAGAAACCCAGAAATTAGCTAAAATACACTACCAAAGATCGAAAACCCTGTTTTACCACACTAAAATCGTTACTTTACTATATTATAGTACACAAAAATTTGCATGTACAAAATGTACAAAGACTTTTGGGGTCCACCTTTGTACATGTACAAACGGACCTTGTACAAAAAAAACACTGCCGCCACCCCAGAATCATACATGGACAAGGCATACGTGAAGATAGTCGAAGAGGGGGTATTACTGCCCGCTGAAAGGTCAGTCAGACAGGTAGGGGTAAAACCCAAACATGATCGTGGGGGTGGAGTTTGTGGGTCTAGAAGAACCCCGCCACCCCAGAATCATACAAGGACAAGGCATACGTGAACATTGGATCGCGGGGGTAATACTCCCAGTTGAAAGGTAGGTCAGACAGGTACTGTCCGGGATTGACGGAATATTTTTTGCATCATTAATGAAGGCAAAAGCATAAGAATGTCCAAATTTTTTCGGCGCTTCAGATTAATAACTTTATGTGCCTGCTTTTTATTCAAAAAGCATCCAAATTAAATCTGAATGTATTTTTTAGTGTCAAAATCGATATAATGCGATCAAGATGGGATCAAAATGTTTTAAAAATACTGTATTACCACGAAAAGCGTTTCATATAGGATATTTTGACAACTTTGTCATTTCACATTAAAAAACGTGAACACTAGATTTAATAGTCCGTTTTTGGGGAGATTTTACCCTCTCTGTTCACCCTAACCTTGTCCATCTATGGGGCATGCATGGGGTGAGAGGGGAATATTTATTACCACTAAGATTAAAAAATGATAGCTTTATAGCCATTTCAGCAGAGAAACATCGCTATGTAGTTTTTGGGCTCATAAAAGTAGCTATGTATATAGTCTTATCTTGGACTGAGAAACATATCATGTGAATTTCGATATACTATGTCAAATATGGATTAAAATTGAAAATAGTATTAATAAAGCTCGAAATTTATTAGAAACTTTCTGTTAACGTAGTTTTTACACTATTTTAGCATTTATACCACTTTTTAAAATCATTTTGACCCAAAAAAGAGACCGGCCATGCTTTGCATCTATGGTATACCCCGTAATACTCCATAATATTTGGGGGAATGTGTAAACACTTAGTCAGAAAGATATATCAGTGAGAAGACAGATTTAATATCTTAATCGTTCTAAAATAAAATAGTTTAGCCGAGTTGAGAAACAGTCTACCTTTATTGTTTTGCAAAATGCTTGAATACTTCAATTATCAGAAACTGCCATAATTCACGGTTTAGGCAAAAACAATTTTGCAGATAAATCTATTTTTACTTCCTGTATCATGCTTTTCCCCACAAAATGTCAAGTCTTCTGGTTTCAAGACGTCTCCTAAGATAGGATCGACCGGGCACCCGGTCTCAATTGCTAATTAAATTTCAATTTAATTATAACTTAAAATAAAATTACATTCTAAAATTAAACAACTTAAAAATTTAATCTTATTAGCTCACCATCATTTATTGTTTCATAGCATTCGAACGTTATTTCGAATTTGAACGGATCGTTGAATCGAGTAGGATTATTCAGCACAGTAACGTTCGATATGCTGACTTTAGACATTTCGCGTGAAACGAGTGACTGAGAAAATTTGAGTCCTAGCCTGGTTCTTTCAAAACTGAGGATACATAAGCTTGTTTCGAAAACGGCCTTAATCGTACTATAGTAAAGTTAAACGTGTAAGCTGATTTGCGATAACTCATTGAATGATACAAAACAAAAAATTCAAAAATATTGAGAAAAGGCTTGATTGCATTGAATCGAATAGGGTAGACTTTCACAAGATAGTAACTATTGAGACATCATCAGCAATGATAATGACAATTAGTTAATAATTGCCTTAGTCCATACATGTTAGGGGGTTCACGGGGTTTCATCCCTCCAGAAAAATTTTCACCCCCACCCCCCCCCCCCCCGCCCGAAATTCACGATTTTTCGAATGTTCCCAAAAAATTTCTAAAAATTCGTAGAAAAAGTACTTTTCTAAGCATTTTTGCTTCGCTCCAAAAGTGTCAAATTTTCGGCGCTTCGCGCCACATAACTCATGTTTTACTATATTTTGTCCAATTTGCTTGACTTTTTTATTTTTTTCCAAATTTTTTTATTGTTTTATGCTCTATAAAGATAAAGCATCGTCAGAAATGCCAAAAAACGATGTTTTGACGCGTAACCTACCATACATGATCTTGAGGGGAGATTTGGAGGTTAATTATCCCCCAGAAAAAATTTCAACCCCCCTTCCTCCAGAAAGTTTATGACCCCCAAGAATTCGCGATTTAAAATTCGTAGAAAGGGTGCTTTTAAAGCGTTTTTAGATATCTTTTCGCTCAAAAGTGTCAAATTTTCGCCACATACTCATGTTTTACTATATTTTGCTCAATTTGTTTGGCTTTTTTTATCTTTTTCGAAATTTTTTTAATGTTTCTATGCTCTAGAAAGAAAAAGCATCGTCAGAAATGATCTTGGGGGTTAAGGGTACTTAATCCCCCCAGAAAAATTTCACTCCCCCCAGAAATTTTTTGACCCCCCTGTAATTCGCAATTTTTCAAAAGTTCCCCAAAATTTCCTGAAAATTCGTAGAAAAGGTGCTTTTTTAAAGCGTTTTTACCTATCTATTCGCTCAAAATTATCATTTTTTTGCGCTTCGCGCCGTATACTCATGTTTTGACTATATTTTGTTCAATTTATTCGACTTACCACTGAAAAATCGATAATGCTAACAAGGCCTAAGCCTAAGGATACAACATAGCAGATTATTTTAACAACGGACGTCACTATTCTGCAGAAGCGCTCCGAATAGATTGATTACTTAATCGTTTTAGAGAGCTTAGTCGTCCTGTGTTTGCAGTTTTTGTTGGACTGGAGTGGCTTTGACTAATCATGCTACTTATGTATGCCATTTGCATCGGTGCATGTTGTTGCAGCATGAAAGATAAGTATATCATCTAGTGCATTCGGGCCCGTATCCAGGATTTTGTTCTGGGGGAAGGGCACCACCAAAATTTTTTAAAAACATAAGGGGGACAAAGAATGAATTAAAAAAGACGTTTTACGATCACCAGAGCTGCACACTTTGTAAATTCTACTACCCAAATACCTACCTTAAATGTTTTGAGAATCCAAGAAACACCCTACCCCATTTTCCGGGGCTGAAGGCATACATGTAACGGCTCGAAATTTGGGGGGATCCCGACCTTGGTCAAAAACAGCCAAAAACGCCTAAAAACGGCCAAAAAATTCAATTTTTTCCAAAAATCAGGGGAGTGGGATCGAAAATTTCCCGGCTTTAGGGGCATAGGTGCACATGGTCAGGGTCGACAGGGGGGTAGCCTTCCATTTATCCCATAATGCTTCAATTTCTCTATCAATTTAGAATTAACGACAGAGTCGAAGACTTTACTGAAATCGACATAAAAAACATCAATAGGAATAGATGCGTCAAAAGATCTAACCCACATATTGGTTTGTACACTTCAAAAGATGAGTTTCACATAACTTTCCCTTTTGAAAACCAAACTGCCGTGAAAAGAAATAAGTTTCCGACTTTAAAGAAGCAACTAAAGCTCTATTTATAATATACTCCATAATTTTACAAGTGACGCAACAAAGAGATATCGGACGGTAAGTATCAGCTGAAGAATAATCACCCTTCTTAAAAATAGTACTACAATCGCATCTTTCCAACAAGAAGGTACTTCACCACTTCTATAAGGAACTTCGAAAATAGAACTAAGTGGCTCAACAAGAAATGGGCATAATCTTTTGATAAAATATGAACAAATACCATTAGGCCGAATAGAGAAACTTTGCTTAAGATTTTGAATGGAGTTAAGTACAGATTCAAGACTAAAATCTACCTTAACATCAAGCATATCTTTGTGACTTAAGTTTGTGGTATTGATAGGGATACCATTGTCAACTGAAAACACATACAACTATGTATGCCCCAACAATAAAATTGTAAAATCAATGTTTAGCAGCTCTTTTTGAACAAACCAACGTTGGGAGAAGCGACGACATCATCAGGTAACTTGTTCCAAATTTTTAAATATCTTTGAGAAAAGTCGTTGAGATGAGCGAGATGAGCATTGGAACGGACAACTGGTAACTTGAGTTTATGATGATTAGCAGCTCGAGTAATGTTGGAATTGAAAAAAAAATTCATTAGCATCAATACAGGATAAACCGTTAATAATTTGATACATGAGACATCGACGAATGTGAAGACACAAAGTTCTAAAGAAGGAAGGTTAAGAAGTTTTAGGCGTTCAATATAAGATTTTTTCGTGTTCCCAGCGTGCTGCGCCAATCGCAGCACTTTAATCAACAACTTGCTCCAGAATTTCATTATAATTGGAAATCCTCATCTTCTGAACGGATTTTAACAATTTTCGTAACGCAAAACGCGTTTCGGAGAGCCAAAATTTCAAAATTTCAAAATTTTCCTGCGCTTTGCACCAGATTGATTCAATTTCATTTTTGATTGATGTTAAGGCCAATTACAGTACTTTATCTACACCTTATTTTAGAACTTTACTATGACTGAAAATCCTCATATTCTGTACGGATTTTTGAACAATTTTAGGCATGCAAAAAATGCGTTTCAGAGGCGAAATTTCAAATTAAATTTTTCAAATTTAATTACTTGCTATTGATTTTAGGCCACACCACACCGATCGCAGCATTTTTATTGCAAAAATGCGTTTTAGAGAAGTAAAATTTCGAAATTTTCTGGCGCTTCAAGCTATTTTTATAAATTATTGAGTTCTTTCTTCGATGAAACTCCAGAAATCGGCTAAAGTGCGCTGTGAAGGTCTGAAAGGCGCAGTTCCTGGTGATAGATAATATTACTGAACTGATCGTCATATTCATTGCAGTACACTAAATTTACCATTACCTACAAAATGTTCAAAAACTTGTTTTGGATCTCGCCATTTTATGTAAGATAGACTTTCTGCAAAAAAAAACATTGATTTCCCAAATATGCGCTCAATTTTTGAACGTTTTTTAGAGCCCCAAAAATGTGAACCAAAATTTGAACTGTGAAAAATTTGGGTATTCTTCAAATCGTGAAGCAAATCAATAGGAAAAAATGGTGCCCCTATCCATCTGGATACAGGCCTGATTGCAGCATTGACCGAGCGAAGGTCTAATTAATCTAACAGGATAGGTGCGCGGCAGAAATTAAATTAAAACCCGATTTTCATTGAGACACTAAAAGCTGAAGAGTTTTTAATTATATTGCCTGCTGAACGACGACAATAACGACAATTTTTTTGTGATGCGATACAGTAATAAACATACCTACTTTAAAGTGCCTAAGCGAATCTACTTAAGTTTCTTAGTGATTATCTTGACTGCGCAAAAATCTTCAATTCTGTACTTTTTATCAATTAAATTATCATGTTTATAAGTGTTTAACAGCAAATACAAATGCACACATTGTCCACTTATCTCAGTTAAATACAAGAAACTGAATAAGGAAATAACAGTGGCATAAAGGAATTATTTTGCATGTGAAGAACGTACATAAGCTACTTAATTCTAATAATATGGAGAAATTTTATTCTTTTGCCAATAGCCGCCTTAAAAAATAGAAAGACAGCCCCATTTTAGTACACAAGAGAAACCGTTGAAATTGATGTTGGAAAAGCTGAAACTTTTAATACTCTTTTCGCTAGCAGTTTTGTTGTTGATCATAGGTGGCGCGTTAGCGCGTACCTATAATATACTTGGGTACCCCTAACACCTGTGCACCCCCTACTGCTATAATGGGACAGTTCTGGAAGGTGCGGTTTTTTTAAAGAAAAGATAATAAAAAATTCGCTGCCCGTGTTTTTTTTTCTTGAAACTCAAAACTGGCTGTGTAAAGAAGGTGTAAAGTTTTTGTGTAACGGTATAACATAGGATAAATTTTGGGAGGTTTTTTAGGCGGCATGTGGACAACTCAGTATTGACTCCTCAAATGAATTAATTGCACAGATTTGTAGAAGAAGGGATGTCTTCTACAATGGCATTTTTTCGTTTGTTGAAATTCGCATTAGTTCTCGAATGGGAGTGTAAAGAGTGCGAAAATCTGGGGTGAAAAAGCACATTTTAGTCGAGTTTTCAACCTGCTTATGTCCGATACTAACTCCGATTATGAGGTTTTTAAAATGTTTTCTGACAGAAATGTAGAGCGGATCAAGGGCTACATTCTGCATATAAGAAAAGTCTTTTACGCTCTATGATGAGTTAGATCCTGGGGTTTAAAGTTTACACTCTAGTTGATGGTGTAAAAAACGGATTTTTAACTAAGATTTCTCTGCCAAATTTTTCCGCTTTTGAGTCAGGGTAAATTGAATACAGCAGTAATAAAGTGCCTTTCAGGGGCTACACATCGAAGCAAACCGCATTTAAAAAACCGCAATATTGAGTTATTTATGGGGGTGTAAAGTTCGGAATCAGAGGTAAAAAATGGGCGAAAAAACACGTTTTTTTCCGAATTTTGATTACCAAATAATTCTTGCAAGAGAATTTTGGCACACAGGAATGTACTACGATTTAAAAGCTACAAATTGTACCAAACCGAATTTCTTTAAACTCAATGGGGAGTTCGGTACGGAATTTTAAAGTTTACAGTGTTCTAAATGATGGAAAATAAGTTTTTGTTGCGTTTTTTGTTCCACTTTCTCCGTCCAGAAGTCGGGATAAGTCTAATAGAATAAGAATAAAGTGCTTTATATCGGGTGCATGCCAAAGCAAATTGTCTATTCATTAATATTTAGCGAGTGTAAAGTCAAAAATTTGGTGCTTAAAATGCGTTTCTGTCTTGTTTTTTCTGCCTGCTTCTCCGGTTATGACTATGAGTCAGGGACACGATTATCAAGTCTAGAAATGGACCAGGAACCAAATTTGATATGCCAGTCTGGCGCATGTGTTTACACTCTACAGTGTTGTAAAGTGGTTTACACCTATTGTTAGTTTGCCCATAGAACATTATGGAGACTTAATTTTTTCATAAATATTAATCGTAATATCGGAACAATATCAAAATTACGAATCTGACCAAAATCTTCTTTACACTAGGTGTTTACATGAAGTTTACACTACATATGTATTTATCTTCGTTTTTGAGCATTCCAGAAACCTAATTTTTTCCTGGAGTCTAGAAATTTTCAAAGAATCAAATGTGAGACGTCACGTAGGAGCGTTTGTTTACATCCAACAGTGATGTAAAGTAGTTTACACTCATTGTTTATTTGTCCTCAGACCATTGTAGACATGCAATTTTTTCATAAATGTTGATAATAATATCCGAGTAATATCAGATTTACAAATCGGAATAAAATCCTCTTTACACTAGGCGGTTGTGTAAAGTTTACACTGTTAATTAATCTTCGTTCTGGAGCTTTGCGAAAACCTGAATTTTTTGCCGAAATCTGAAAATTTACATGGAATCAAATAAGGGACGTCAGCTGGGCGCGTTTGTTTACACTCAACAGTGATGTAAAGTGGTTTATCTTGGTTCTAGAGCTTTGCAAAAACCTAAATTTTTTGCCGAAATCTGAAAATTTACATGGAATCAAATAAGGGACGTCAGCTGGGCGCGCTTGTTTACACTCAACAGTGATGTTGAGTGTAAAGTTTACACTATATAATATGCTTTATTCTAGAGCCTCACAGTAACTTATTTTTTCCCTAAAGTCGTAAAATATATATGGAAACAGATGTGATACGTCTGCTAGGGTCGCATGAAGAGTAGTGTAAAGTGATTAACACCTAATGTTAATTTGTTCTTAGAACATTATAGAGGTTTCATTTCTTAATAAATGCTGATCGTTATATCAGAGCAATATCGAAATTATTAATCCCACTAAAATTCTTTACACTCTTGTGTAAATTTTAAAATGTAAATTAAGTTTAGCTCTAGAAAGTTTTGAAGCATATTTCTTTACAGGATGTTCTACGTAACATAAGAATTACTAATCAGAATGTTTGTTTCTTCTACAACTAGTAGCTTTGTAAAGTTTAAACCATTCAATTAATAGAAAAACCGCACAGTAAATGAAATCTAGTATTGTATTTCCAAATCTTGCTAATTAAGACTAGGGTACTAGCAAAGAAAAATACTCCGATGGAACAAAAAGGAATATACTTGGGATTGTGAATTATCGAGGATGTAAAAGGAGGGACTAGGAAAAATCTCCCTATGTTATATGCCAAAAATCGCAAAATATGTTAAAAATCAGACTTTCTCTAAACAATGCAAAAAATCGAAGTATATTCTGCGGTCTCTGAAAAAACGTATTATTTTAAAATAATTTTCTCTGATTGGCATAATATCTTAAAAGCATATTACGTAATGCAACTTTTTGCAGACTTCATTCAACTTTGAATTGCTTAATAATGTGACTGAAAGTGAAATGCTGTTAACAAATCATAATTAAGTTAATCGTATTTCATTATTACTAAGCAGGTCACTTAGCAGATCCAGCCATTCTAAGTGTCAAAGTGCAAGCAATATTCAAATTACCAAAAAATTGATTGAAAAAAGCAGCGAATTAGCAATGCAGTAGCTAAGCGAATTGAATGAAATAGTACATATCGATGCATTAAAGACAATCGATGATATTGTTGGTTCAAAGCAGTAGGAAACACGGAAGCTGACGTGCAACAGACCTTATGTAGATACTCTTTTACACATATCTACAACAATTGTTTACTAAACTTTTACATTTTTCAAAGGCCGCAGAATATACTTCGATTTTTTGCATTGTTTAGGGAAAGTCTGATTTTGAACATATTTTGCGATTTTTGGCATATAACATAGGGAGATTTTTCCTAGTCCCCTCCTTTTACATCCTCGATAATTCACAATCCCAAGTATATTCCCCTTTTTTGTTCCATCGGAGCATTTTTCTTTGCTAGTAATAATATGATTCCTCATTTTGCAAAGAGGTCTACTAATGAAATTCGCCATATATCCCCTAAATTTGACTTCGTTACGATTTCTGAATCTCTAAGTATGCTTAAACCATCGCATTCACTCGGATCCGATGGATTATGCGCCTACTTTTTGAAGAAACTTAAGAGAGTTTTGCTAGTACCTTTAGAAACAATTTTCAATGTTTCATACAGAACAGGACGGGTACCTGATTTATGGCGTAAAGCGCTGATTGTTCCCATACACAAAAAAAGGTTATGTATTCAGTTGAAGATTATCGTCCTGTCTCTTTATTTTACGTCGCCTGCAAATTAATGGAATTTATTGTAAATAAGTCCCTCGTTATCTACTTGGATAAATATAATTTATTAACTGAGCGACAGTTTGGCTTCGAAAAAATAAATCATGCGCATTGCAATTATTAAACTAAAAAATTAGTGGTCAAAATATTTAGATGAAGGTTCTACTATTGATATTGCATATATTGATTTTTGTAAAGCTTTTGACACAGTTTCGCACAGTAAACTACTTGTCAAGCTTGCGTCCTACAGCATTAATAAGCTATGTTATAAATGGATTCAAAATTTTCTTAGTAATAGATCTCAACAGGTGAAAATTGGAAATTCTTTCTCTCAATCACTTCCTGATATTAGCGGGGTTCCACACACACCTGGGCGTGGGAAGTTTGGGGGTATGCACCCCCAGAAACCAAAATACCTCCCAGAAATCAAAATACTCCCCCCAGAATTCAATTTTTGAAAAATTTTTCGTTTTTTCGCAATTTTTTGATGCCAATAGATAGTGCTTGATGAGAAACGTCGAAAAATGGTGTTTTAATAACCATACCACCATTTTTAAGGCCATTTTTTGACCTACAAAAAATCTTGCACTCTCCCCAGAATTTTCTTGCTGCCCACGTATGGTTCCACAGGGTAGCATTTTAGGTCCTATCCTCTTTTTAATTTTTGTTAATGATTTGGGTGATATCCAACAACGTAGTAATCTTGCTTTTTTTGCTGATGATGTGAAAGTCTGGAATCTTTCCTCAAATTTTTTGACTCTTTCAAGCAGACTTAAATTGTTTTCAGGAATGGGCCAATACTTGGCAACTACAAATTTCAATTAATAAATGTGCAGTCTTATATTTAAGTAAATCAAATCCTAAGCATTCTTATTACTTAAGTGATTTCATCTTGCCCCAATACGACCTGCGTTAAAGATTTAGGTGTCTTTCTGAACTCTGACCATACTTCTAGATCGCACTGTGAAAATATTGTGAAAAAAGGATTGCAATTAGGCCATTTAATCTTACGCAGTTTTGTTTCTAAAGATAAATCTTTACTTCTTAAAGCCTTTGTTACTTATGTGAGACCTGTACTTGAATACGGATCGGTTGTCTGGGACCCTTTTCTACATTGCGACATAGATTCCGTTGAGGGTGTCCAACGTAGGTTTACAAAACGACTTTTCAGTGATTGGATTAGAAAGACTTGAATTAAGGCGTTTATATAATGACCTCACTTTAGCTTTTTCTATTATAAGATTTAATATTCTGCCTTTTGAGGATTTCTTTACATTTAATTACTGATTCAAATCGAGCAATGAATTCTTGTAAGCTTTTTGTTAATCGGGCAAACAAAAACTGCAGAAAATTTGAATTTTGTAATCGAGTAATCTCTGTTTGGAATTCTTTACCTGAGGAAGTTATAAGTGCTCCAAATAGACATGTTTTTCTTAATAGATTGAAATGGGTTGATCTTAATCGTTCAATTCAGGGGCGTAGATAAACGCAGTTTATGTACTGCCTTTACGTTATCCCGCTTTCCTCGACTATTTATGTACTAGCAAAGAAAAATGCTCCGATGGAACAAAAAAGATGAATATACTTGGAATTGTGTATTAAGGATGTAAAAGGAGGGGACTGGGAAAAAGCTACCTAAAGTCGCAAAATCTGATAAAAATCATATTTTCTTCAAGCAACGCAAAAAATCGAAGTATATTCTGCGGCCAACAGATTAAAATAAATATTTAACCATAAAAATGATTGAAAAAGCAGCACGTTAGCTATGCAGTAGCTATGGGAAATGATATTGAGTAAACTAGCAGTCTTTCTAAGCCAATTGAATGAAATAGCAAACATTGATGAATCCAAGACAATTGAAGAAATTGTTGGTTCAAAACAGTAGGAAACGCGTAAGTAAGTTGACTTGAAACAGACTAAATGTAGGTACACTAGCATGCCCATAACGATTGTGTGCACTAATCAATCGTCCCCTGCTTTGCTTGCTATAATGCTCATAACAAAATAAAACAACTTTAAATACAATACCTGTTAGTTTTCTATCAATCATAGGTAGCGCGATAGCGCTACCTATAATATACTTAGCCACCCTTTTTTCTTATATGTTTCTCACAGCGAGTGCGAAATTTGTGTCCCCACCCCCTCACAGCTATAACGGCACACATCTGAGGGGTGCGGTTTTTTTTAAATGGTAGATAATAAAAAAACTTAGTGCTCCCATTTTTTTCTTGTTTACACTCAACACCGAGCGCGTCGTGAGTGTGTAAAGTTTACACCAAAAATTCAAATAATTTGCGGAGGGCCAATTTTTTTTTAAAAATGTTTCCCCTAATTAGTAGGTTACGAATCTGGTCTTAAAATTTCTTTACACTCATCGGTTGTTGCACAGGAGTGTAAATTAATACGGTTTTTTTACAGTTTTCATGTGGCCAAGCATATCTAACTCAGTTTTACATTCTATGCAGTCTGATTGGTTTCAAAATGTAGACGGTTAAAAAATCTAGGGAGACTTTTTTTAATTTTTTTTTAAAGTAATATTCTCGAATTTAGAGGCGGTTTATTGTTAGCGTGTACCTATAATAAACTTGGGTACCTCTAACACCTGTGCACCCCCTACAGCTATAACGGGACACTTCTGGAAGGTGTGGTTTTTTTCAAAAGGAAGAAAATAAAAAAATTCGCTGACCTTGTTTTTTTGTTTTTCTTGAAACGCAAAACGAACTGTGTAAAGAAGGTGTAAAGTTTTTGTGTAACGTTATAACATGGACAAATTTTGGGACATTTATAATGCGGCATATGGACAACTGAGTATTGACGACTCGAAGAATTGAACGGCATAGGATAATAGAGAGATGAATTCTACAGATGGCACTTCTTTTGTTTTTAGAAATTCGCATTAGTTATCGAATGGCAGTGTAAAGAGTGCGAAAATCTAGGGGTAAAAAAGCACTTTTTGGTCGAGTTTTCAACCTGCTTATGTCCGATACTAAGTCCGGTTATGAGTTTTTCGAAATGTTTTTTGACAGAAATGTACAGCGGATCAAGGGCTACATTCTGTATATAAGCAAAGTCTTCTATGCTTAATGGTGAGTTAGATCCTGGGGTTTAAAGTTTACACTCTAGTGGATGGTGTAAAAAAACGGATTTTAACTAAGATTTCTCTACCAAATTTTCCCGCTTATGAGTAAGGGTGAATTGAATACAGCAGTAATAAAGTGCCTCTCAGGGGCTACACATCGCAGCAAACCGCATTTAAAAAAACGCTATATTGAGTTATTTATGAGGGTGTAAAGTTCGAAATTAGAGGTAAAAAATGGGCGAAAAAACACGTTTTTTCCGAATTTTGATTAATAAATCATACCAAAATAATTTTTGCAATAGAATTTTGGCACACCGGAATGTACTACGATTTTAAAAGCTACAAATTGTACCAAACCGAATTTATTTAAACTCAATGGGGAGTTCAGTACAGAATTTTTAAGTTTACAGTGTTCTAAATGATGGAAAAAACGTTTTTGTTGCGTTTTTTGTTCCACTTTCTCCGTCCAGAAGTCGGGATAAGTCTAATAGAAGAAGAATAAAGTGCTTTATATCGGGTGCAAGTCAAAGCAAATTGTCTATAAATTAATATTCAGCGAGTGTAAAGTCAAAATTCTGGTGTTTAAAATGCGTTTCTGTCTTGTTTTTTCTGCCTGCTTCTCTTGTTATGAGTCAGGGACACGATTATCGCAGCCTAGAAATGGACCAAGAACTAAATTTGATATGCCAGTCTGGCGCATATGTTTACACTCTACAGTGTTGTAAAGTGGTTTACACCAATTGTTAGTTTGCACATAGAACATTATGGAGACTTAATTTTTTCATAAATATTAATCGTATTATCGAACAATATCAAAATTACGAATCTGACCAAAATTTTCTTTACAATAGGTGTTTACATGAAGTTTACACTACATATGTATTTATCTTGGTTTTTGAGCATTCCAGAAACCTAATTTTTCCCTGAGCTCATAAATTTTCAAAGGATCAAATGTGAGACGTCACGTAAGCGCGTTTGTTTACATCCAACAGTGATGTAAAGTAGCTCTACATTCATTGTTTATTTGTCCTCAGACCATTGTAGAGACATAATTTTTCATGAATGTTGATCATAATATCCGAGTAATTTTTACACTGCATGTTAGCCTTTGTTCTAGAGCATTGCAAAAAGCGAAATTTTTTCCTGAGATCTAAAAATTTACAGGGAATGAAATATATACGTCAGTTGGGCGCTCTTGCTTACACTCAGCAGTATTGCAAAGTGGTTTAAACGTAATGTTTATTTGTCTTCAAAACATTATGGAGACTCATTTTTCCATAAATATTGAAAATAATATCGGAGCAATATCAAAATTACGAATCCGACTAAAATATTCTTTACGCTATGTGTTTGTAAAGTTTACATTACGTCTTAACCTTAATTCGATAGACTTGCAGAGAATATGTAACTGAAGTCAAGAAATTTTCAAGGATTCATATGTGAGACATCAATTTAGTGAGTTTGTTAACCTCAAAAGTAATCTAAAGTGATTTAAAAATTATGTTCAAGTGTCCTTAGATCATTGAAGAGATGTAATTTTGTCTAAAATGGGTTGCATTAAAGTTAAATCCTTCTTAGCCGTGTTTATAATATGTTTCACAAAATCTTGCACATGGAGAGCACCGTTTAATCGATGTAAATTGCCAGCAAAAGTGGTTTAAAATGAACCAGCAATCACACTAATGTGCACAGAAGTCGACAAAGATATGCAGCTTTATTGTAATCATGTACATTAATAAGCCGTAAATCGGAAATACACCATTTGGAATGGAAAAGACTGCAGTTAATGAATACATATGTTAAACTTATTATAATAGGTAGCGCGATAGCGCTACCTAATATATACTTGGCCATCCTTTTTCTTATATGTTTATCACAGCGAGTGCGAACTTTGTGTCCCCCTCACAGCAACAACGGCACACACCTGGGAGAAGCGGTTTTTTTTAATCGATAGATGATTAAAAAATTCGATGCCCGTGTTTTTTTTCTTTTGTTTACACTTAATACTGAGTTAGCAATGAGCGAGCAAAGTGTGTAAAGCAAAAATTAAATAATCTGCGGTTTGCCAATGTTTTTTTAAAAATGTTGCCCCCCAGCTGTAGATTACGAATCTGACCTTAAAATTACTTTACACTCAATGGTTGTTGCACAAAAGTGTAAAGTATACGCGTTTTTTACTTCTTGCGTGTCCTTCAGCTTATCTAACTCAATTTTGGTTTCTGTGCAGTCCTATCGGTTCCATAATGTAGAGGGTTGCAAAATCTCAAATCAATTTTTTCTTTCTTATAACGCAATATTTCTTGATCTGTGATCGTTTTAGTGTAAAGGGTTCAGACGAAAAACGATATCTCTTCAACTACTCCGCTAAGTGGACGGAACATGCTAATTATGCTTAAAAGTTGCCCTGACCATAGCGTTACAGATCACAGTTTATTTTCTTTTATACACCCGATATTGCGGTATAAGCACAAGTGTAAAGTTTACACCGAGAAGCATTTTTGCGCCCAGAGCGTCGTGGATGATGAATTTTTTAAAATACTCGTAAGGTCAGAATAACGGATCTGACCTTTAAACTTTCTACAGCCAGTGTTTGTTGAGGTAAAAGAGGTGAACTTTGGAATTATACTACATCTATTTTCTAATGCCGATAGATAACTCCGTATTGCATATTTTTGATCAGATTTATCGTATTTCAGAGGTTTTTGACTCGCCTTAAATAAATAATTATTTTTATCATCATAAATGCACTATTCTTAATCATCAGTAGAATGATGAATATCTTTCAAAATAGGATAATCAAGCTGAAATCTGCTGATATGTCGAGTTGGCGCAGTGATTGACAACTCCGTTCTTCGGATGCGGTATTAAACAAAGAATTATGGGTTCGAATCTTCTGAATGCTGACTTTTTTCATTTTTTCAAATTCTTTTGGCAAAACCATGTACTTCATTTGACTCATATATCTATTTAGGTTCTGCAGATAATACTTTTTTTCGTTTTTTGAATTTCGCCTCAGTTCTCGAATGGGAGTGTAAAGAGTGCGAAAAGACACATTTTAACCGAGTTTTCGACATGTTTATGTCTGCCAACAACTCCACTTATAGTTTTAGGAAATTTTTTCTGACAGAAATGTACTTCGGATCAAGGGCTATCTTGTGCTTAACAGCAAACTTTTCTACAATCAATACGGGTTAGTACCAGGCTTTGAACTTACTCTCTAGTGGATGAGTAAAAAACAGATTTTGTCCGAGATTTCTGTGGCCAAAAGTTGGGGTTAATTAAATAAAATAGAAATAAAGTAACTTCTAATGGCTACACGTCGAAGCGAGCCGCGTTCTAAAACGTTATATTGAGTTGTTTATGGGGTGTAAAGTTCGAAATCTGGAGGTAAAATGGGCGAAAAAACCGGTTTTTTCGTATTTTGATTGATAAATCATATCAAATATTTTGCGGAACATAAGTTTGGCACATACAAACCTACTGCAATCAAAGGGCAACAAACTGGTCCGAACCGAAATTATTTACATTCAATGGGCGCAAGGTTCAGATTTAAAGTTTACAATGTGGTGGACAGTGGAAAATACGTGTTTGTACATTTTTTGTTCGCCACTTTCTCTGTTCAGAAGTCGATGAGGTCGAATAGGATAAAAATAAAGTAAAAATTCTAGTTTTTTTCCACGTAAATCAGAATTGAGAATCTGACTATTAGTATTCTCTACACTTAGTAGTTTTGTAAAGTTTGCACAATTCATTTGTTGATCAATCGCCTTTAGTTCGAATTGGTGGATCTTGGCCCTTATTTTATTACTCGGTTTAAATAATCCAAGTGACTGTCTTTTGATTATTTTCTTTATCGCAAATTCAAAACACCCAAATTTCAATTTAAAAATCATAAAAATTATTTCATAATTTTTATGTAAGATGTCTGGCTGGTTTAGAGCTCTTTTTTGTTGTTTTCACTGTTCATTGTGCTCTTAGGAACCAGAAAAGAAATAGTTTTTCGCCATAGGTATTCTATGGCGAAAACAACTTAAAAAGCTTTTTTGCGTTAATTATTATTTTGGTCCAAAATAGGTCAACTGACCTAGGGCAAAATTCCGGGGCTACTTAATTACTACTGCGTTAGGTTTTTAGGGCATAGCCGCTAATAGCTCCGTAGGTACGGACGAATTTAGGTCCGAGGAGTTTGAGACCGTAGTTATTATGGGTCGTGGTTGAGTCCGGCGTTTCGCCCTAGCAACTTGACCAGCGCTAAGTGTAGCCAGGTACTTAATAAGTCCCGTAGGTACGTTATATGTCGTTTCCAACTTAATTTAAATGTGGAACGACCTCTATAACTTACAGGACTGTTTAGAATGTAACATATATTTACTATAGCTAATAAAAATAGTAAACTTTATACTTCCGACAATCAAGAGCATATCTAACTCAGTTTTAAATTCTATGCAGTCTGATTGATTTCAAAAGGTAGACGGTTATAAAATCTAGGAGTCTCTTTTTTAAAACAACATTTTTTAAATTTAGGGGCAATTAATTTATGTTAAGAACAATATTGTTTTCCGCGTTCTTGGACTGCTGTCATTATTGTGGTATGTTACTGTATGTGTTTGCTGACTGATGCACTGAAATCATGCTAATTAAAAGTGGGGTACTAGCAAAGAAAATTGATGGAACAAAAAAGATGAATATACTTGGAATTGTGGATTATTAAGGATGTAAAAGGAGGGGACTAGGAAAATCTACCTAAAGTCGCAAAATCCGCTAAAAATCACACTTTCTCTAAGCAACGCAAAAAATCGAAGTACATTCTGCAGCCTCTAAAAAGTGTCTTTTTTAAATAATGTTCAAAGTTTCAGATAAGTGAGTGTATAAACGAAATCTGTAATGTTTAGTTTTTTAAATTAATGGCAAGTAGCAACGCTGACTAGCTTCGTATCCTGATCGATAGAAAATTAAGTGGTATTGTATTTAAAGTTGTTTTATTTTGTTCTGAGCATTAAAGCAAGGAAAGCAGGGGCCGATTGATTAGTGCACACAATCCTTAAGGCATGCTAGTGTACATCTAGTCTGTTTCAAGTCAACTTTAGTATTTCCTACTGTTTTAAACCATTCATTCAATTGGCTTAGAAAGACAGTTAGTTTACTCAACATCATTTCCCATAGCTACTGCGTAGCTAATGTGCTGCTTTTTCAATCATTTTATGGTTGAATATTTATTTTAATCTGTTGGCCGCAGAATATACTTCGATTTTTTGCGTTGCTTAGAGAAAGTGTGATTTTTAGCGGATTTTGCGACTTTAGGTAGCTTTTTCCTAGTCCCCTCCTTTTACATCCTTAATAATCCACAATTCCAAGTATATTCATCTTTTTTGTTCCATCGGAGCATTTTTCTTTGCTAGTCAGGATATGAAGCTAGTCAGCGTTGCTACTTGCCAGCAATTTAAAAAAGCAAACATTATAGATTTCGTTTATACACTCTTATCTGAAACTTTGAAAATTATTTAAAAAGGACACTTTTTTAGAGGCGGCAGAATATACTTCGATTTTTTGCGTTGCTTAGAGAAAGCGTGATTTTTATCAGATTTTGCGACTTTAGGTAGCTTTTTCCTAGTCCCCTCCTTTTACATCCTTAATAATCCACAATTCCAAGTATATTCATCTTTTTTGTACCATCGGAGCATTTTTCTTTGCTAGTACCTGTAAGTGCGGTGCACATACACACTCATCGAACTCATGCGCTATTTCCCGACAGCGCTGTTCGAATGTGCTTTCCCAGCAGCTCGTTTCGCTGTTATGGATGTGCTTTCCCGTCAGTTGGTTTCGCTGTTCAGATGTGCTTTCCCAGCAGCTTCGCTGTTATGGATGTGGTTTCCTGTCAGCTCGTTTTTGCTACTCGGACGTGCTATTTATAGCTTTTGCGCTTCTTTTGCGCTTTAACCAGTCGAGATGACGTTTCATCTCCGGATTAGATTGCGCAAATTTTTAGGTAATTGAGCTCTGGTTCGACTCGCGAAAGCGACCGAACACTGCGCAGTGGCGGATCTTCGGAGCTGCCCAGTTTTTAGGCTTCTCAAGTACATGCCCTACTTTCAATTAGCATGATTTGAGTACATCAGTCAGTAAACACATACAGTAACATGCCACAATAATGACAGCTCCAAGAACGCGGAAAACAATATTGTTATCAACATCAGCATTATCCTTTTTGGATAAGACAACAGATCAAAGTTTTTCAGCATAAACTTTACGCAAATATCAAGTGTAAGGAACACTAACGCTCAGATTTGGATGTAAAATAAATTTGTAGTATAAACTACATATTAACAACAAATGTATACTGCAAACTTTACACAACTAATAGGTGTAGAGAAAACTAACAGTCAGATTCCCTATTCTGATTTTACGTAGAACATTTTGAAAAAAAATTAAGCAGGCTCTAGAACTAAAGTTAAAATGCAGTGTAAACTGTAGACAACCACAGAGTGTAAAGAAAATTTCAGTTGGATTCGTAATTCTGATATTACTATGATATTAGGATGAACATTTATTTAAAAACTAAGTCTCCACAATGGCCCGAAGACAAATAAATATCAGATGTAAACCGTTTTACAGCACTGTTGAGTATAAACAAATTGGCGTATCACATTTGGTTTCTGCTTCATTTTTAGACTTGATATTATGTCCAGACTCATAACCCAGAACTTGGCAGAAAAAAACAAGACATAAACACGTTTAACTCCCCCATTTTTTGACTTTACACCTCCCGAAAAAGCTAAATATTGGTGTAAACAAACGCAATTCGCTGTGACGCATACCCCTTAGAAAGTACTTTATTTTCATCCTATTCGACCTCGCCCGACTTCTGAACAGAGAAAGTGGCGAACAAAAAAATGAACAAACACGTATTTTCCACTGTCCACTACACTGTAAACTTTGAAAATCTGAACCCAACGCCCATTGAGTTTAAATAAATTCGGTTCGGGCCAGTTTGTAGCCTCTTTGATTGTGGTACGTTTATATGTGCCAAACTTATGTTCCGCAATATATTTGAAATGATTTACCAATCAAAATACGAAAAAACATGTTTTTTTCGCCCATTTTACACCTCAAATTTCGAACTTTACACTCCCATAAACAACTACGTATTACGTTTTTCTGAACGCGGCTTGCTTCGACGTGTAGCTCTTAGATGTTACTTTTTTGCTATTTTATTAAATTCATCCCAACACAAAATCGACAAAGTTGGCAGAGAAATCTCGGACAAAATCTATTTGCTGGTAAACACAAGATAACCCTTGATCCATAGTACATTTCTGTTTGAAAAAATTTCTTAAATCTCATAACCGGAGTTGTTGGCAGACATAAACAAGTCGAAAGTGCATGGTTTTGCCGAAAGAAATAAAAAAATGAAAAAAGTCAGTACTCAGAAGATTTGAAACCATTAGTCTTTTTTTAAACCCGCATGCGAGAACGGATGCGTCAGCCTCTGCACCAACTCGACAAATCGGCGAATTTTAATACTTAGCCAATTATTAAAAAATATTCATCATTCTACTGAAGTTTAAGAATAGTGCATTTATGATAATAAAAATAATTATTTATTAAAGACGAGTCAAAAACCTCTGAAATAAGAAAAATCTGATCAAACAATATGCAATACGGAGTTATCTATCGACATTAGAAAACAGATGTAGGTATAATTCAAAGTTCACCTCTTCATACCTCAACAAACAGTGGCTGTAGAACAGTTTAAAAGTCAGATTCGTTATTCTGATACTACGGAGAACATTTTTTTTTAATTCATCATCCACGACGCTCTAGGCGGAAAAAAATTTTTCAGTGTAAAGTTTACACCTGCACTGATAACGCAATATTGATTGTAAAGAAACAAAATAAATTTTGACGTGTAGCACTTAGGACGAGGTCCATTTTAAAGGTATTTACCACGTTCGGTCTACTAAGTGGAGAATATGGCAAGGAAAAAATATTTTTTTGTCTTAGACTGTTTACAATAAACCGCCTCTAAATCTAAAAAATATTGTTTTAAAAAAATAATAAAAAAGACCCCCTAGATTTTATAACCGTCTATTTTTTGAAATCAATCAGACTGCATAGAATGTAAAACTGAGTTAGATATGCTCGTGCACATGAAAACAGTAAAAAACCGTCTACTTTACATTCCTGTGCAAGAATTATTGAGTGTAAAGAAATTTTAAGACCAGATTCGTAACCTACTAATCAAGGAAAACATTTTTTTCTAAATTTGGCCCTCTGCCAATCATTTGAATTTTTGGTGTAAGCTTTACACACTCACGACTCGCTCGGTATTTAGCGTAAACAAAAAAATGGGGGTCCTCAGTTTTTTTAATATCTACCTTTTAAAAAAACTGCACTTCTCAGATATGTGCCGTTATAGCTGTGAGGGGGGACATATGTTGGGGTACCCAAGTAAATTATAGGTTACGCGCTAACGCGCTCCCTATGAATTCAAAGTTCAACTCTCCATACCTCAAAAACAGTGGCTGTAGAAAAGTTTAAAGGTCAGATTCGTTATTCTGACTTTACGGAGAACATTTTAAAAAAATTAATCATCCACGACGCACTGGGCGGAAAAAATTTTTTCAGTGTGAAGTTAACACTTGCACTAATAATGCAATATTGATTGTAAAGAAACAAAATAAATTTTGACGTTTAGCGCTTAGGACGAGGCACATTTTAAAGATAATTACCACGTTCTGTCTACTAAATGGAGAATATGGCAGGGAAAAAATATTTTTTAGTCCTAGCCTCTTTACAATACACAGCCTCTAAATTTGAAAATATTACTTTGAAAAAAGGCTCTCCTAGATTTTATAACCGTCCGCCTTTTGAAACCAATCAGACTGCATAGAATGTAAAACTGAGTTAGTTATGCTCTTGCACATGAAAACAGTAAAAAACCATTCAATTTACACTCCTGTGCAACAACCAATGAGTGTAAAGAAATTTTACGACCAGATTCGTAACCTACTAATTAGGGAAAACATTTTTTAAATTGGCCCCCCAAATCATTTGAATTTTTGGTGTAAACTTTACACATTTACGACTAGCTCGGTATTGAGTGTAAACAAGGGAAAAAATGGGGGTCCTAAGTTATTTTATTAACTACCTTTTAAAAAACCGCACCTCTCAGATGTGTGCCGTTATAGCTGTGAGGGTGGCATATGTTGGGGATACCCAAGTATATTATAGGTACGCGCTAACGCGCTACTTATGATTTTATTGACTTGTCTTTCTGTTTATGTTTATATTCATCGTTTTTTTCTCTCATTACTTATCAACGTATTAATGTTACTTAGTTTGTTGTCGGATCAGCAAATAAAATTTTTAATTTGCAAGAAATTTATCTGCTTTCCATGTGTTTTGTCTTTTTGCTCTGTTTTGCCTATAAATGAAATGAAATGAAATAGTTTATTGCGACAGAGACGGATTTAAGACAATACAAATTTGGACAAATTGAAATAAATAAAAAAATCAAACTAAATACAATAAAATGACGTCAATGCAATGCAATTTGAACTATAAATTACTGTGATAAGACAATGTGTAATATCAATAACCTGCGCGAGGACTCTGAAGGCGGTTTGCACTTACTTATAGTCTAAGGTAAAACTTATTTTCTCTAAACGACTGCTGAAAGGGAAAGTTTGGGGCATTTACAACTTCTTCTGACAAAGTATTCCAAAGAGGAGGGAGTGTACTTGCAAAACAGTACATTTTCAACTTTAAGCGAGATTTTTGTAGTTTTAGCTTTACCAACTTAACTGATCGAGTGATGCCATTACACACCGTAAAAAATCGATGTCTAAAAGACCATGGTAAATTTTATAGGCCACCAATAGATCATGACAGACTCGACGCAACTGAAGTGAGTCTAATTTAATAAAATCTTAACGTTCCCTCTAGCTCAAGTCGGAAAATTTAAGACCTTCTAGTAAAGTATCTTTGAACTCTCTCAATACTTTTCACGTCTTGCTTTTTGTGTGGTGACCAAATAACCGTGCAATATTCTATAGTCTGTTTCATTTATCCGAGAGCTTTTTCAGCAAATGTTTTCGGAGCTTACAGTAATCCCTTCTTTCTTATTTACTGTAGGTCGCTAGATCTCACTATAGCTATGTAGTAAAGACGGGTTTTTCAACAAAATTTTTGCGGCATAATTTATTCTCGTCTTCCAGCAGATCAATTAACTTACTGATAAAAATCGCGCATTCATCATATTGTAACTGCGAGAGTTACACATGTAGGCGAACTTGCCTTAGCAGTTCGCGGTAGCCATAACATAGCCAATACTAGTAGCTATCTACGATAGTGCACTGTGGGCTATGCCTTCGGTCTTCCTATTATTTCCCCAATTTTCAATAATAAAAAACATTAAGATACTTGTCCGGTAGCATAGAGTTAAGTGTATGATAATAGTAATTATTTCATGCATACCGCTTGTGTAATCGATAACATTCGATCTGAGATAAAAGTGTATCAGTATTACGTTAATTTGATCTTCATTTATTTTACTGTAATAGCCTCTTGAGGCCAGTGTTGTTGGCAGTCTGGTTGGCCGTCGTACGATTGTATAGTGCGTACGTTTTCGTTTTCTTTTTGCTTTATTGTTGTTGTCCGGCAATCAGGCCGTGAATTCTTCGTCGAATTAAAATAGAGAAAAGCCTACCCAGAGGTTTTCGGATATACCGAGGGTTAGGTCGGCCACACCCACGTCGAGGACTTCTTCCCATCTTAGTGGACTGATAGGTAATTTCCGTATGATAGCTTATTTTATTTGGAAAGCTTAATTCTTTTCTCAAATCCAAAATTGATCAAAAATATTATTTAATCTTTAAGGATGATTGATCAGCATAGAGCTCGTTGTTGTTGTTTTCATAGTTCATTGCGCTACACATATTAGGAACCAAAAACATTTCGAACCAGGCACTGATTGGAAAATAAGTTAAATATTCAACTTGAGCTTGAGATAGGTCAACTGACCTCCGCGGCAAATTCCGAGACTAGGTAGGTAGCCTTAGGTCTTAGGGCGTAGCTGCTGAGATCACCCGACAAGAAGCAGCCAGCAATATTAGGGCTGAGGGGATCGAAGCCGTAAGGTCTCTGAGGGTCCAAAGATCGAAAGCTATCCAGGGCTGCGCGATCGGGGCCAGCACTAAGCGTAGACTTAAGTACCTACGTACCTAGGTAAATCTCAAAGGTAATGTATCCAGTCCCTACGTCGATTTTGTAGACGTTAGGGGCTCATACATTTACAATATCCTGAGTCGACACTTTAAACACAATCGAGTAAGATGCTAAGAAACGCCGCAAACTCCCGCATAGCTCAGTGGTAAAACCTCTTGCTTGTAGTCGAAGTAACCCGGGTTCGATTCTAGCCGATAGCTTTTTGTTTAGCGCACTTACTGTAGTATGTCCCAGCACTGATTAAATGCCTAAATCAAATTTATTTGGGCGTATTAGTGCATTAAAAATGGAAGAATTCTAACCACTCGCCCTCACTGAGCTGATCTGCTGGATTACAGTAATTCGTCTTGTTTAGCTTACTGTAGCCCTTAAAAGAATTGACTGAAAAGCTCTCGAGTAAATGAAACAGACTATAGTAAAGGTCAGATATACGTTTTATAAGCCATAATTATCAGCATCTTTAGCCTTAAATGCTCGAAAAATCAGTGACATCCTAAAGTATGCACTTTTAAATGTGCAATGTGCGGCGAAAAATCCATATATTCATTTAAAAGAACACCTATAGTCCGTTTCATTTAACTTTGAGCTTTTCTCTTAAATTTAATCCGCACAAGTAGGGCTACAAAAGTGGTTTAAAAGTTTGATACAGTAAAGCGGCTCAACAATAAGAAATATCTCCTTGTAACTCATTGTACTGTAGAATAGCAGGTTTACCGCATTAGTTTAAAGTACTTTTGTAGCCACTTTGAATTTTTTCAAAAACCTCAAAGTTAAATGAAACAGACTATAAATCTTTTACTTCGTTGTTTTCCAAAAGATCCTCCATTCCAATCGAATATTTTTGCCTGGGATTTCTCGCAAGTGGCAAAAAATTCTTAGGATTATAAATAGTCTTAAAAGTGGTTTTAGGTAACCCACAGTAATATGACTTTGCACAATAACTTTATTCTGCCTGCTGATTGTTACCTTAAGTTTTTTATTCTAATCACTCTTATAGTCAATTTGCATCGATTCGATATTTTAGAGAAGCATGAGGATTGATATGCTGTGGTTATAGTCTGTTTCATTAGGCTTTGAGGCTTTTGGAAAAATTTAAAGGGATTACAAAAGTTATTTGAACTAATACGGTAAATATGATATTCTACAGTATATGGTGTCATATGGAGACGTATGCGATTGCTCAGCCGCATTACTGCATCAACATTTTAAACCACTTTTGTAGCCTGAACCCTGCGGAATAATTTAAAAGAAAACCGCAGAGTTAAATGAAATAGACTGTAATTGCGTGCCCTGCAAGTATGAGATACATACATATAGCACTGCTATTCGCCATAGAAAACAACACACTTGAAATTTAAAATACTCAGCGATTTAAATAGGCATTTTCGTCAGGGTGTGAAGTAGTGTTAACTTCTCTAAATATGCTGAAATTCGACAGGTACATAGGTTCCTGATAAACCCTATAGTTTATTTTTTCAACCTAGTGCATAAATTCGGTCGCAAACTATTTTTTTATTACTGTAACACCTGAATCCTTCATCGCACGACACACCAAAGCAATGGAAAGATTTGCTACCGACTCCGTCGAGCAAGGAAAAAAATTAGGTGTTACAGTAATAAAGATATTAGTTTTTCGAGCGGATCCATGCGCTAGATTTAAAAAACAGACTTATACATCACCAGCATCGCTTCCTCAAAGCGTTGTCATTTTTTGATGAAAAATAATTGTTTTAAAAATGCTTTAGTTCTATTATTTTGATACTTGAGATAAATCCGCTTGCACTTACAAGTTTATACATAACTTTATGTTTGTGGCATTATGTTGATTTAGTGGTGTTGTATGGGTTTGTGGTACTTACTATAGACAGCAAGCAATTTCTGGGGTTCGAACCATACGTAGGCAGCAAGAAAATTGTCGTTGGATCAGGATGGGTGAAATTGCTAAAACATGTTACTAAAAATAGAATTCTGGAGGTCAACAGTAATCTGGGAGAGTTTCAACTTCTGGAGGGGTAACCTTCCATGCCTATGTATGGCTCGAACCGCTTGGTATGTGACGTATCCATTCGAAGGGGTCTACGACGTTTTGGCGCCAGCAACTTATAAAATATTCTAATCAAATCAATTTTGAAGCAATTTTAAAATAAATTATATGATCAGAAAGCAGGTTCTACATGCTACAAAATGGCATATTGTTCTTTTCGATTCAATAAGTATTCATTTGTGTATGACTGAAAAACTGTAAAAAATCCAGTGTATGTTTAGACGCGTTCAATTATCTCACTAAATTTGAAGATATTCTACAAGTAATTTATACCATCACGTAGAGAATTGAATGGGCTTTCAGAATCTGTATTATACTTTAATTATGAAAAAGTTCAAATAATTAATAATCTTACAAAGAGTGTGGCGCCAAAACGGTGGCGTCAAAACGTCCTATTTCGATTCGAAGGTATTAGCTACAAAAGCGTTTTAGAGGGTTAACGTAAGCTAATTTTGCATGTTTATCTCATATAATTTCACGGATTATAATTTTGTATATTATTACAATACAGAATAAGGCAGTTTACGTCAGGACAAACGTCGGACGGAAGCGCAGTTTTTTCGAAGAAAATAGTGATTTTTCTAGTTTAAGTGCAAATACATAAAAGATCTTGATTCGAAAAGCCCAGTATTTGAATTTAATATAAAATAACATCACAGAGAAATCCTGATAATCTTGGATTAATAAGTCGTGGGAAAAAATCAACTTCTTATGGATTAATAACTTGTGCAAAAAAACCAACTTCTTATGATGACCTTTAATTAAATCAAATTTTGTTAATGTCACTGTTGATCTATTCCATAACAAGGCTGCATGTAGAGGAATAAATTTAAACAATCTCTTAAAATAAATAAATCACTTTTCCTAGGCCACTTGTTTAAAATTCAGTTTAATCAGAGCAACTCTCTTCTGTGGGCCGCAGAAAATACTTCAATTTTTGTGTTGCTGATAGAAAGTCTGATTCTTAGCAGATTCGTACGATTTTTTCCGTGCATCCTTCTTTTATATCTTTAATAAACCTGCATTTCAATCCAAGTAATTTCGCTTTTTTGCTTCATTGGAGCTTTTTTCTTGCTATAGTCTGTTCCATTCCAAACGACCCATTTTTCGCTAAAGTCTCATTACTGTGATGGAGTTTCACTGCACAAACGGCATCTTCAACTGTGCTCCGTAATAGATGATTGATTTAAACTCTTCTTATTGATGTTTAATGTGTTTTACTCAAGATTTGGTGCATCTAACTGACTGCCGCATCAACCTACCTAACCCGTAAAATATTCTGCTACATAAGCCGTAAAGCAAAAATGGGCCGTTTGAAATAGAAAAGACTACTAGCAAAGAAAAATGCTCCGATGGAACAAAAAAGATGAATATAGGTACTTGGAATTGTGAATTGTTAAGCATGTAAAAGGAGGGGACTAGGAAAAAGCTATACCTAAAGTCGCAAAATCTGATAAAAATTACGCTTTCTTCTAAGCAACGCAGAAAATCGAAGTATATTCTGCGGCCTCTAAAAAGTGTCTTTTTTAAATAATTTTCAAAGTTTCAGATAGGAGTGTATAAACGAAATCTATAATGTTTACTTTTTTTAAATTGCTGGCAAGTAGCAACGCTGACTAGCTTCGTATCCTGATTGATAGAAAACTAAGTGGTATTGTATTTAAAGTTGTTTTATTTTGTTATGAGCATTATAGCAAGCAAAGCAGGGGCCGATTGATTAGTGCACTCAATCGTTACGGGCATGCTAGTGTACCTACATTTAGTCTGTTTCAAGTCAACTCATGCGTTTCCTACTGTTTTAAACCAATAATTTCTACAATTATTTTGGATGCATCGATGTTTGCTATTTCATTCAATTGGCTTAGAAAGACTATTACTCAATATCATTTACCCTAGCTGTTGCATAGCTAACGTGCTGCTTTTTCAATCATTTTTATGGTTAAATATTTATTTTAATGTGTTGGCCGCAGAATAAACTTCGATTTTTTGCGTTGCTTAGAGAAAGCGCGATTTTTATCAGATTTTGCGACTTTAGGTATAGTTTTTTCCTAGTCCCCTCCTTTTACATCCTCAACAATTCACAATTCCAAGTATATTCATCTTTTTTGTTCCATTGGAGCATTTTTCTTTGCTAGTACCCTACTTTAAATTAGCATGATTTGAGTACATCAGTCAGTAAACACATACAATAACATGCCACGATAATGACAGCAGTCCAAGAACGCGGAAAACAATATTGTTCTTAACATCAGCATTATCCTTTTTAAACAAGACAGCCTTACATTATTTAAACAGATCAAAGTTTTTCAGCATAAACTTTACGCAAATATCAAGTGTAAGGAACACTAACGCTCCGATTTGGAAGTAAAATAAATTTGTAGTATAAACTACATATTAATAACAAATGAATAGTGCAAACTATACACAAGTACTAGGTGTAGAGAAAACTAACAATCAGATTCCCAATTCTGATTTTACGTAGAACATTTTGAAAAAATAAGCTTCCGTAAGGCTCTAGAACACAACCACAAAGTGTAAAGACAATTTCAGTCGGATTCGTAGTTCTGATATTACTCTGATATTGCGATCAACATTTATTAAAAAATTAAGTCTCCACAATGGCCCGAGGACAAATAAATATCAGATGTAAACCCCTTTACACCACTGTTGAGTGCAAACAAACTAGCGTATCACATTTGGTTTCTGGTTCATTTTTAGACTTGAAATTATGTCCAGACTCATAATCCAAAACTTGGCAGAAAAACAAGACAGAAACACGTTTAACTCCCCCATTTTTTGACTTCACACCTCCCGAAAAAGCTAAATAATGATGTAAACAAACGCAATTCGCTGTGACGCGTACCCCTTAGAAAATACTTTATTATTCGACCCCGCCCGACTTCTGAACAGAGAAATTGGCGAACAAAAAATGGACAAACACGTATTTTCCACTGTCCACCACATTGTAAACTTTAAAAATCTGAACCCAACGCCCCATTGAGTGTAAATAAATTCGGTTTCGGCCAGTTTGTAGCCCTTTGATTGTAGTACGTTTGTATGTGCCAAACTTATGTTCCGCAAAACATCTGATATGATTCACCAATCAAAATACGAAAAAAACCTGTTTTTTCGCCCATTTAACACCTCAGATTTCGAACTTTACACCCCCATAAATAACTCATTAGAAGTTACTTCAATTCTATCTTATTCAATTCACCCCACCTCATAACCCAAATAGTTGGCAGAGAAATCTTGGAAAAAATCTTTTTTTTCACTCATTCACTAGAGTGTAAAGTTTAAAACCCTGGTACTAACTGCGTATTGATTGTAGAAAAGTTTACTGGTAAACACGAGATAGCCCTTGATCCGTAGTACATTTCTGTCAGAAAAAATTTTCTAAAACTCATAACCGGAGCTGTTGGCAGACATAAACAAGTCGAAAACTCGGCCAAAATGTGTCTTTTCACCCCCAGATTTTCGCACACTTTGCACTCCCATTCGAAAACAGAGGCGAAATTCAAAAAACAAAAAAGTGTTATCTGCAGAACCTGAATAGATGAATAAGTCAAATAAAGCGCATGGTTTTGCCAAAAGAATTTAAAAAAATGAAAAAAGTCAGCATTCAGAAGATTCGAACCATCATTCTTTTTTAAGACCGCATCCGAGAACGGAGTTGTCAACCACTGCGCCAACAATTCGACATATCGGAAGATTTCAGTTTGATTATGCTATTTTGAAAAATATTCATCATTCTACTGAAGTTTAAGAATAGTGCATTTAGGATGATAAAAATAATTATTTATTAAAGACGAGTCAAGAACCTCTGAAAAAAAGAAAAATCTGATCAAACAATATGCAATATGGAGTTATCTATCGGCATTAGAAAATAGATGTACGCATAATTCATAGTTCACCTCTTCATACCTCAACAAACACTGGCGGTAGAAAAGTTTAAAGGTCAGATTCCTTATTCTGACCTTACGGAGAACATTTTAAAAAAATCATCATCTACGACGCTCTGGGCCCAAAACTGCTTCTCAGTGTAAACTTTACACTTGTGCTAATACCGCAATATTGGGTGTATAGAAACAAAATAAGCTGGGATCTGTAACGCTGAGGTCAGGGCACCTTTTGAGCATACTTAGCATGTTCCGCCTACTTAGCGGAGTAATTGAAGAAATATCGTTTTTCGTCTCGAACCCTTTACCCTAAAACGATCACAGATAAAGAAATATTGCATTATAAGAGAAAAAAATCGCTTTTGAGATTTTGCAACCTTCTACATTTTAAAACTGATTGGACTGCACAGAAACCAAAATTGAGTTAGATAAGCCGAAGGACACGCAAAGAGTAAAAACACGAATACTTTACACTTTTGTGCAACAACCATCGAGTGTAAAGAAATTTTAAGGTCAGATTCGTAATCTACAGCTCGGGGGCAACATTTTGAAAAAAATTGGCCCTCCGCAAATTATTTGATTTTTCGGTTTACACTTTACACGCTCATTGCTAACTCGGTATTGAGTGTAAACAAGAAAAAAAGACCGACATCGAATTTTTTAATTATCCATCGATTAAAAAACCCGCACCTCCCAGATGTGTGCCGTTATAGCTGTGAGGGGGGAAACAAATTTCGCACTCGCTGTGATAAGCATATAAGAAAAAAGGATGGTCAAGTATATTATAGGTAGCGCTATCGCGCTACCTATGATAGTGTATAGTCTGATTCACATAAGTTTGGCCACAAATTTTAAAACTATATTCGTCTATAGGCTGACAGATTGCGATTAAAGCATTGATCTGATATACAATTATTGTAACCTCTCTTAACTGTTGATGAAAATTCTAAAATTTATCCACGAAGTTATGTGAAACAGAAGTTTTAGTCGAAAATTTGAAGAAATTTCGGCACTTCTTATCGAATTGTGTTATTTAGACTGCATCAATCTTTTTTAAATTACGCGAAAAAAAATTTTTCGGATAGTCATCATAAAAAACAAGAAATCAAAAATTAATCGTAATCCGTGCGAATTTTAATTTAATTACATGGTGGCTAAAGCTCTAACTTAATAAATTTAAAGTGTTTACTTTAAAGACTTTATTTAATCTTAAAATCTAACAACCTCCGTTTACAACAACTTTGATTCATTTATAAAATTTATCGGTCGGTTTGTGTCGTTAGCGCGTATCTGTTACCTCATCACATTGAGAGGTAAAAATATTGCGATCATGTATGACTTCATAATTAAGTTCATTTGTTGTTGTTGTTGTTGTTGTTGATTGCACAGTACTTTCCCAATTTGATTACCTCTCAATCAAGTAGTAGGCTTCAGCAGTACATTGCTACTTCCATACTCAATAAAAGCCACAAATGATCGCTCGAGTAGTTTATTTTTTTATCGTTTTGTAGATAAAGATATGCAGGAAACAAGGAAAATCTTAACACTTTTATGTAGAAGAAGTAGAGCTTAGCCGACTTTTCATGCGAACTAACTATATGCTATTCTGAAATGAAAATCTACAATTTTACTATGCTAATGAATCTCATTTATTGACAGCTTCACCGTCAGAAGATGAGGTCTCAGATAGCAAGCCCAATCAACTTGGCCATTATTATGGAACACGTGGCAGACCTATGTGCCCGTTCCGAGGATGGCAAAGCCAGGCGAGATCAGCTGATTGGACGCTTAAAAGAAGTCTACCCTGACTGGGCGGTAGAAGCTGAAGAAGTTCAAAAAATTCTGGCAAAGGTTAGCATTGCTTTTCATCAAGCACTTAGCTTAAATCATTATGTATCCTCAAAAAAGAATATGCAAGTATTGAATAAACAGACGAAGCTAAATATGTAAATTCATAAAAATATTATGCCGCAAATGAATATTATTCTACGAATAACACTATAAACATAACAATAGCAAGTTAGGAATTACGCATCTTAAAAACTGACCACTGAAGCATTAAAGTATTAACTATGAGGAATCCTGTAGCTGCACACTTTTTGTCGGATTTCAGTCAGCTCAGAAACTGCTCTAAACTAAGGCTGCGAGAGTCAACATGGTAAACAAAATGTGCAAAGCGGCAGCATTCAAAATGAATATTTCAATATTCCCAGACCACGCTTTTATAGTTGTTCAAGAAGAAGAAAGAAGAAAGAAAATTTTATTACTAATACCAACTGTTAAAATACAAAATGACAAGATATATAATAAATGCAATTACGAATTAGTAAAGGGACATGCGAGCCAATGGAATGACAAGTTTTACGCGCGCCCCACAAGATATCTAGATAAATCAAAGTTTGCTAATCTAGATTTAAATATGTTTAGGTTAGGGGAAGAAACAATGGAGTCAGGAAGATCGTTCCAAACTGCGATGTATTTGTAAAAGAAATTAAACTTTTCTAAATTAGAATGTACAATAGGTATAACTAATTTAAATCTATTAATGCTACGGGTAATATTATAATTAAATACAAAAAAATCATCAGCTTCCAACATGATTTATGACAAATAATTTGATACATCATACACAGACTAATCTGCAAGCGTCTTAATTCAAGTCTGCACAATTTAAGTTGTGTTAAACGATCCTCGTAAGAAAGAATATTATTATAACCAAAAATATATTTAGTGAATCTAGGCTGAACAGCTTCCAGTCGATCTATATCCCTAAGATAAGAGGGGTTCCATACACTGCAACAGTACTCTAATAAAGGTCTGACATAACAGCTATAAGCTTTAACAAGGTTACCTTTATCACGCGAAAAAATGATTTGCGTATTAAAATACATCTAGAGAAAGCTTTTTTAATCAAAGAATTATAATGTTCCTTAAATTTTAAATTTCTAGGAATAAAAACTCCTAAATCACGGACAAACAGATCACTAGAAATAATTTCCCCATTTAATCTGTAAACAAATTTTTGATTATTATTACCCAAATATAGAACTTGACTTTTGGTTCGAGTGATTTTTATGTACATCTTGTAAAAGACCAAACATGGGTACCTATTTTTACCGAACATTTATACTGAATGTTATGCATTTTTTAGTCGATCTTGTACGTCGACCTAAGCATCTTTCCTTAAAACTAAGCTTGAGCTTAAGAATAATCAGCAAATTGCAACATGAATTACAGTGAATGTCGAGACTGATTATAATAATAATAATAATAGTAATAATATTTATTAGCCAATTACTACCGTAGAAAATGCAATAAAAAATTACATGAAAGAAGGATTTAACGGAAGATAATGTCGAAAGAACGAAAGAAAGTTTACAGCATATGTAGCTAGTAATGGCTGAGACGTACAGGCGGATCGCGCTCACGTACGCCCCTTTAGGTACTCATCTGAAAAAAGTTTAGAAATAAAATCCTTAAACCGTTTAAAAGATCTACTATCAACAATGCGTTGGGGCAAAGTATTTCGAATTCTAGCCGTCCTGTTTGCAAAGTCGTTTTTCCTACAGTAAATGGAATTTGCGGATATAAAGTTTATATCACTTACCGATCTGTATATAGTTTAAATTGGCGGATATAAAGGTTTATATCACTTACCGATCTGTATATTTATATTTTAGCACAGTTAAATTTACGCTTTATGTAGCTCCACCAACGTCGACGCGATTTTGATGAACCTTTTTCCCGCGTTTTCAATATGGGGGGAATCATACATGGGAGTATCAAATTTGGGAGGTTCGATGAGGCGAAATTGCCAAAAACAGCACCAAAAATTCTATTCTGGGGTCTTTCGGATTTTTAGGGGTTCTAGACCTCCTAAACCCCTACGCTGTGTATGAAGGGAAGCCGCATGCATTTAAAACAATTCAGTTTGAACTCAAATTAAGATGTATTTTGTTCAAATTCTGAGCTGGATCGATTGATTCTGATTGAATCTAGTTTATCTCTGAACGGAAACATATTAGTATAAATGTGATTTTTTGACTGTACGATACTAGAAAAATTGGCTAAAAGAGAGAAGATGTCAAAGTAGCGTTCCATCTCCACATGTCGATCATAGGTAGCGCGTTAGCATGTACCTATAATATACTCGGGTACCCCCAACATATGCCTCCCTCACAGCTATAACGGGACGCATCTGGAAGGTGTGGTTTTTCTTAAAAAGGTAGATAATCAAAAAATATTTTGCAGACTTTTTAGTATACACTCAATACCGAATGTGTAATGAGCGTGTAAAGTTTTGGCGTAACCTTATAACATATACAAATCTTTGACGGTTTTTTAGCCACCTTGTACACAACTCAGCATACATGCCTCATACAATTCAATAGTATATTTTAAATTTAGCATTAGTTCTCAAGGGGGAGTGTAAAGAGTGCAAAAATTTGCTGTTGTATAGACAGATTGTGGTCGGGTTTCCAACTTGTTTCATGTCTGCCAACAACTCCGGTTATGAGTCCCAAAAAATTTTTTCTGATAGACATGTACTACGGTTTAAGGGCTACTTTTTGCTTACCAGCGAACTTCTGTACACTCAATACGGAGTTAGTACCATGGGTTTGAATTTTACACTCTAGTGGATATGTCAAAAACAGATTTTGTCTAAGATTTCTCCTCCAACTTTTCCGCTTATAAGTCGGTTTAATAAAATAGAATTAAAGTACCTTTTAAGGGCTACACGTCGCAGCAAATTGCGTTGAAAAACGCAATTTATGGGTGTGTAAAATTCGAAATCAGGGGTGTAAAATGGGCGAAAAAACACGTTTTTTCCCTACTTTGATTGGTAGATAACTCAAATATTTGCGGAACAGAAGTTTCGCACATACAAACATACTACGGTTTAAAGGATACAAACTGGCCCAAAGCTAATTTCGTTGCGCTCAATGGGGAGTTAACTTCTTATTTTCAAAGTTTACAATATGTTGGATGGTGGAGAATACGTTTTTGTCCGTTTTTTTGTTCGCCACTTTCTCCGTATAGAAGTTGGGATAGGTTTAAACAGTAAAAATAAAGTACTTCCTAAGAAGTACACGTCACAGCAAATTGCGTTTATTTACATGAATATTTAGCTTTTCCGGGAGGTGTAAAATCGAAATTGGGTGTGTTAAATGTGTTTCTGTCTCATTTTTTATCGGCCAACTTCCCCAGTTATGAGTCTCAAGTCTTAAAATGTAGCAGGAATCAAACGTGATACGCCGGTTGGGCGCGTTAGTTTACACTCAACAGTGGTGTAAAGTGGTTTCCATCTAATGTTTATTTGTCTTCAGGCCATTGTGGAGACTTAATTTTTTTCATAAATGTTGATCGTAATATCAGAGCACTATCAGAATTACGAATCCGACTAAAAATTTTTTTACACTCTGTGGTTATGTAAAGTTTAAACTGCAAATTAACTTTAGTTCTAGAGCCTTGAGGAAGTTCAATTTTTTGAAATGTTCTACGTAACGTCAGAATTACGAGTCTGATTGTTACTTTTCTCTACACCCAGTAGTTATGTAAAGTTTGCACTGTTCATTTATTGTCAATGTGTAGTTTGCACTATAAATTTATTTTACTTCCAGAGCGTTGAAAAACGTGAATTTTTTCGGAATATGTTCTGCAAGATCCAAATTACGAATCTGACTGTATGTTTTCTTTACACTTAGTAGTTATGTTAAGTCTACACTGGAAATTAAGTTTATTTTCATAGCGTTGCAGAAGCTTAATTTTTTCAAAATCTTTCATGTAACGTCAGGATTACGAATCTAAGCGTAAGTGTTTTTCACACCCAATATTTGTGTAAAGTTTAAGCTGGAAACCTTTGATCTATCTAAAAAAGATAAGTTAAGGCTGTCTTGTTTAAAAAAGATAATGCTGATGTCCAAAACAATATTGTTTTCCGCGTTCTTGGACTGTTACCGTATGTGTTTACTGACTAATTTACATAAATCATGCTAATTAAAAGTAGGGACTAGCAGAGAAAAATGCTCTGATGGAACAAAAAAGACGGGTATACTTGAGATTTTGGAATATTAAGGATGTGAAAGGAGGGGACTAGGAGAAAGCTACCTATGTATACGCCTAATGTCGCTAAATTTGTTAAAAATCAGTTCTCTAAGCAACGCAAAAAATCGAATTATATTTAATGCTCCGCATAAGAGTGTACACAAGTTGCAACGCTGACTTGCTTTGTATCGTGATTGATAGAAAACTAACTGCAATTGTATTTAAAGGTCTTTTATTTTGTTATCGTGAGCATTATAGCAAGCAAACCTGGCGTCAATTGATTAGTGCTCACAATCGTTGCGGGCGTGCAAGTGTACCTAAATATAGTCTGTTTCACGTTAGCTCACTCGTTTCCTACTGCTATAAACCAACAATCTTTTTGATTGTCTTGAATGCATCGATGTTTGCTATTTCATTCAATTAGCTTGCAAAGTCGCTCCTAGTATACTCCATCGAATTTCCCATAGCTAGAATACCCAGCTACCTTGCTGCTTTTTGAATCGTTTTTTGGTTCAATATTATATTTCAATCTACAGACCGCAGAATATACTTCGATTTTTTTGCGCTGCTTAGAGAAAGTCTGATTTTAAACAGATTCTGCGACTTTAGGCGTATACATAAGTAGCTTTTTCCTAGTCTATCCTTTATATCCTTAATAATCCAAAATCCCAAGTATATTCGTCTTTTCTGTTCCATCGAAGCATTTTTCTTTGCTTGTATTATAAATGGTTGAATTGTAGAATATGACGCAGACTAAAATACCTACATATTTTCAATCTTGATTACAAATGTTTGTATAGACTCTAGGTTTCTCGGAAGGAAGCGCGGGAAAAATTTGTTTAACATGGAAAAAAATTGATGGAACTACGAGTTTTTATATTTAGAATTTTATTGCGTTAAAATATTAGCAAAACGGAAATTTTTTGGAAAAAGAAGGCAATAAATGTCAAAAAGGGAGAAATTCTCAACTTTCCTACAAAAGTGCTTGAATATACCAGAAAATGTCAGTTAATAAGGGGTTTTTGCTATTTTAATGTGTACAACAAGATGGTTTATATTCATTCGCGTTATAAATGGATTCCTTCTAATCTTCTCGCTCGGGATCTTAATTTTAGTATTTAATGAAAGGGTGAAAGAAGGCTCGAAAATATTTATGCACCGTTTTGCAGTATCTGCAAGCCGGTCAGGCACAGAACTTGTGCCATGAAACGAGTGTTGGTGTTTGGACTTTTGGCGCGAAATCAAGCGGAGAAGTTGAGCAACCTGGACCCGTGAACGCTTCTACAACACCACTCGTTGAAAAAGTAAGCTCACACAATGAAGCCACAAAAAGTGCTGAACCGCTAAAAAATGTCATGCCGTTTGAGGACATCAACGCAACAAAGCTGGTCGAGAAAGTAGTAGTCGGAGAAGAAACGCCGAAGCTTGAAGAAATGTCGGAGCTGTCGAAAAGGAAATCAAAGGGAGTGAGAAATAGAAGCAGTATCACCAGCAAATACAAAATCATCATTAATGTTTAGTCCTAACTGTCAGAATTAAGGGTATAGTCAACGTAAGCAAATGGCATAGTCGGCCAACCGAAGAAATTTCTTAAGTTGGAAATTTGGCTCATTTGACGAAAAATTCACTATATTTTTGTTAATCCGGTCGGCCAACTGAAGAAATTTCTTTAGTTAGAAATTAGTTTCATTTGACGAAAAATTCGCTATATTTTTGTTAATCCGGTCGCCCAACTGAGGAAATTTCTTTAGTTGGAAATTAGGCTCATTTGAGGGAAAATTCGCCCCAGACCGGCTGACCCCCAGATCGGCCATGCTGTGCACCCATGGTTGTTAGCGATGGAATATACTAAATCCATTTCAACAACGGTATTTTTACACCTATCGACTTTTTCTAAGTCTTTTTACGTTAATGATGGTTTTGCTTGCCGCATTCATTAATCCTAAGCAGGACGTAAGGATCCGGTGGCACCTTTGAATACAGCCTGAAACTTACATTACCGCAGAATACGAACACGTACAGGGTGTCACGAAATGAAAATCCTCTCCAGGAATAAAGTGCTATGCATTATAGAACAAATATAGGAGCATCATATTGTAAAGTATTCAATTATGCGTCGAATGCTTATTTTTTCATAACTGGGCCCAGTTGCAATAAACGTACTTAAGTACGAGCTACTGCTTAAGTACCAGTTTAAGCAACAGACTGTTGCTCAGACAGTTGCAATAAAATTGGAGCTGCTGCTTATCTTAAGCACGTGCTTTTAAGCACATACTTAAGCTTGTGCTTAATTTTGGACTGTTGCAATAAAGTAAGCACATGCTTATCTTGGTCCGAGCTGATGCTTAACTTTATGAGTGGTCGGAGGCACACAATAAGTACCAGCTTGGCCGCGTTTACTAATATTTTCCATGAATCCGCAGACACATTCATTAGATATTCTTGCTGAAAAATCATTTAAAATATGCGAGAAAAAGTTAATCTATTGAAATTACGGGGCGATGATTATACTTGTGCATATACAGAACGGAAATTCTGGTAGGTTTGACCTAAAAATTTTTAATAAGTGCCCTTTTGGCTCACGATAGATACGTGTCAAAAACGTTTCAATTTTTCACAGGATGTTTTTTCTTGCTATAAAGTGATCAAGAAAAATTTAATACGATTTAATAAAATTTAGTCAAAACTGACTACAAAATAAACACTTTCGGAATAAATAAAAGATCGCTAAAAACGTAAAACAAGTCGTTTTCGACGAGAGTCTGATAACCAACATTCTACGAGTTGAAAAATTTTTGCGGGGATAGAAGGGGGCTAGGCTGACCCCAAGATTGTGTATGGCGGTGTCTTGATTTTGTTCATTAAAGATATAAATTTTTTTTTTGTTAGAGGATTTTTTAGTTTTTAAGATCATTTTTGAGCTTAATTTGGAAAGTTAATTCGACATTAAGAATATTTTTTCAGAAAGTGTTTAAATATTATATAGAAAAACGTTCGCTATTTCGTACAAAATTATTTAATTGGGGATTATTTTCGATTTAATTGGGAAGCTAGTTCTTGTTTTTCTCGCCAGCATGAGTACCTACTTTACGGGAAGTAATAAACTAATTATTTGTATATTACGAAAATTTTTGTCAGAAGTTGCTTTAATGCAGTATAAATAGGATATATATGTTATATGTATGCGTTATTTCGTGCAAAATTGTTTTATTGGAATTGTTTTCGAATTTATTGGGGAGGCGCTAGTTCTTGTTCTTCTTACCAGCATCAGTGCGCAATAAACTAATCATTTGCATTAGAAAACAACAGCATTTATCATTCAGCTATTATTTATTCTATTAGAAATTTGGAATATTGCTGTTAAAAATATCGATGTTATATAGGTAAACAGTTTGAATAATGAGGTTTCAGTACCATAGGTGGGCAGCACCAAAGTTCTGGGGAGGGGTGTGCAAGATTTTTCAAAGGTCAAAAAATGGCCCTAAAAATGGTGGTATGGCCGAAAACACCACTTTTCAACGTTTATCATCGAGCACTATCCATTGGCATCAAAATTGCGAAAAAAACGAAAAATTTCCAAAAAATTGAATTCTGGGATGGGTATTTTGGTTTCTGGGAGAGGTGCACACCCCCAAACCTTCCACGTCCAGGTATATTCAGTACCAGCAATCTGAGGTCAGTTGATGGGCAAGAAAGATGCGAAATTCTTTGCTTTACTAAGCCGCAATAATACGCAAGGTGTAATTTAAGCGAGAGTATATTAGACAATCTTATTTCACTGCTGAAGTGTTCAGCTACGAGAAAATGCGTTTTTGACTGTAAATTTGATTTCGTTCGGCCCAAGTTTCGCCCTGTTTCTCATAAAAATATTGTTTTTGTCATGCTCAATTCATTTTAGTCGAACCATTAGGGTCATATGCAGTTTCCTTTTTATCAGTAGGAAGGGTCAGTGTTTTTTAAATTAGAATGCTTTTAAAGATGCTAATTCACAGTTTCTGGTGTATCAAATGTTTTTTTTTGCAAATAGGTTTTGATTTTTCCTTGTCGTTTGCTGGGCTCCATCTTTCACAGAAAATTTACCATTTTTTCATTCTTGGAGGTCTTAATCCCCAATTTTTAACGTTTACGTCTGATGGCATTTTTCTCTTTTAGGAAAAACAATTTGCAAGTCATTATTGAGTCCTCAACAAACGATCAGAGTGTAAAGGATAATTTTTTATGTTGTGCATGTCAATTTAAAAGCATTCTTTGTGCCTTTATAAAAAAATTGAATAATACATTTGGTTTCGAGGTACCAACTTTCTTGAATCCGAAGAGCCAGGCTTACGAGCTTATTGATCGGATAATGCTTAATTTTTCGTGGAGACATAATGTCAAAATTTTCCGTTGTCTCAAGAAGAATGATTTTGTATTTTTATCATAGAGAAGCGCCGACAAAGTGACAAAAATTCTGAAAATCCTCGGATAAAAGCTAAAATGGACATGTATTATTATCGCTTTCTTTTGGCTCAAGAAAAACAGAAACTAAATTCATGTCGAGGAGTTTAAAACAAAATATCTGAATTATTGCTTTAATAGAAAGTAAAGAGAATGGATCAGGACAAAAATGGGAAGAACAAAGGGAAAGACAAAAAATAAGTAAATAAATAAAATAAAAGTTATTGATGTAAAAAATGACTTGACAGAAAAACAAAAAAGTGTTGATTTAATTCTTAAATGAAATGTGTATTAATTGCAGTCGACCTGTTACAGTATTAATGTCTTGCAAAAGACTATATAAATGCTTTAAAATATGAAAAAATTAATACGGAAATCGGGAAACCGATAAGGTAAAATGCGAGTATAGTTACAGGCGTACCCTCGCCTTGTGAAATAATTGAAAGAAGAAAAACATATAATGCAAGAGTGATCAATCAATTTACCAAAATACGAGCACATGCACAAGCTGCAAACTAGGACGGATATTAAATTTTGGGACAGTAAGTTGAAGTATCAAAATTAAAGTAAAATTAATAGTCAAAAATTTAGCAATTATTCCATAGAATTATGACAATATTTCTAGCTAACGTTATTTAAAAATATTATCGCAAATGTATAGCGAAATTCCCACGTTTTGTGTGGCTTTGGGACTTGTCCCAGGAAGGAGCGGCATTTTCCTTTGATTTTAATGATATGCATGGCTCGACTGACGGGATTTTTTGACATCAACCTCATTTGCACATTTTTCAGACAGCGTCTGGCAGGAGTAAATATAGAAACTGTTGCTTAAGTTAAGCACGAACTTAAGCATGTGCTTCGAAGATTTAAGCACGTACTTATAAGCACGTGCTAGGTTAAGCACGAGGTCAAAATTTTTATTGCAACCCAATTAAGCAGATGCTTATCCTAGCACGTGCTTAAGCACTTTAAGCATGAACTTAATCAAAGCACGTGCTTACGATATTGCAACTGGGCCCTGCTTCATTTTTAATTAATCAAAAACAAAACATCACAGTTTTCTAATTTTCACGACTACATGAATTTAGAAATTCATATAACCGTCTTTAGCTTCAACAACGTGCCTCAAGTGCTTTGGCATTGAACATAAGAGACATTCAAAAAATTATTATCGTATTCTAATTAATTTAACATGCGCAAATTTTTAAAAACTGCTTCTTCGGAATAGCGCCAGATTCTCGATGCCATTGGCATGCACTTTTCCACTCAAACCTGTACAACGACACTTAATGATTTCTTTCTATTGTGCCGTGAAGTCGGCTTTTAGTGGGTTCTGTCATTTCGTGACACGCTATATGTATAACGTGAAATGACTTGAACAATGCAATAGTGTCTGAAAAACCACATTTAATTTTGCTTTGCTCAAAGGACAAATTTATGTGAAAGAAGCAGGGTGGCCAGGCCACTCCCTCTCGGCCCAGGATAGTTGGCTAGATAAAAGATGGTTACGTATTTTCAATGGAGTCATTTGTTTGTCCGATTTCTCTAAGTTTTCAGCGCTTCGGACGGAGTAGTACTCATTTACGATGTTTGTTTTCGGCTGGTTTAATATAACTTTATTTCCTTTATTTATTTCTTTCATTTGTTTTACTTTAATCTGTCTTAAATTTGCTTCAAAAAGTTGTTTTATCTACATAAGTCCGATCATACGTGAGCTTGAAGACTTCAAGAAATCAGGGTGACCTTGAGAGATGTGCACAGCCGTCAGGAAGTAATACAGAAACTTTGCTCACGGGTGGGTCATTCTTTCAAGGAATCTGCCATAAAATATGATTTTTATTCCTTTTAGTGCTTCTTTTGCCTTTTTCATCTTGAAAAAATGTTAAATTTCCCTTCTTATTGGTCAGGGAGGACGATAAACTCCTTACATGCACATTTTGTCATTACTGACTGTAATGCGCGAACTATGCAATAAGCAAAATATGCGTACGAGTATAAATTAAAAGAGAAACGATTGTAACCTAAAAATGGTATTTTGATTTAGAAGAAAGGAAAGAAAAGGCGTAAATCAAAATCGAAGTCTAAGGTGAGCGCTGAATCAGCTGGCATAAGCAGGGAGAGCGAAGTAGCACCAAAACACATTGACCCTACTTCTGGACCAGTCATGTGTAAAATGTGCAACAATCCAATTGAAGGAAAAGTGATGGAATTGAAGAAGTTTGATCTTGACGCGGCGTGTCTATCAAAAGCCCTTAGCGAGACGAGCACAAAAAAAAGGATTAAATGCCCCGGCGGGTAAATTTTCATGCTAACAATAAATATGTAGTTAGTGATGTCAACAAGTAAATAAATTTGTTCAAAAAAGGGAGCATTTGACGGTAATTATTTTACCATTTGTTTGATCTTGTTTTCATCAGTTTAAATGTGAAAATTGAATTCACTGGATTTAAAGTATTTATGTGACAATTTAAGCGAATCGTTAAACATTTTGTATTTTTAATATTTAATAATTATCAATTAATCTTTAAAATTATTGAATAAAACACGATTAATTGAAAAGAATAGCTAGGTCTTATCTTTGACCCCTAACGATTTGAGGACTTTTTGAACAATTTCCCTGCCACCATTTTTTAGCCCGATCCATAATAGCTACAGTAAGAAACTTTACACAGCTAGCTTATGACTTCTTGTCTTTACACCTGCAAAATAATTGAGTTTTCAAAAAAAGAATTTTTTTACATTCATACCTAGAATTTGATTACTGTATCTTTATTTCGTCTCTCAAAAAACGGTGGCGGGGAAATTGTTCGAAAGGTCCCGATCTAAAGTGATCTTTTCATTATCTGTTCAACACAATTAAAATTTGCACTTTTTTATATACATGTTTACATAAATTTCTTTTGATAGCGCTTAGTTCATTCACTGAATTCGATTTGTGCACTAATTGATGAGCAAAGTTCATGTGCACTAATTATAAATAAAAGGGTTGCTGTTGTAGCAATAAAATTGTCAGTTGTTAAAATTGCAGAAACTGCTGCAACGCGAATTAAATCACCGAAACAGATTGAACCGTCTGTAAAAATCGTGAAAGAAGTAAATGAATCGCTAATGGAAGCCCAAATCGCGAAGGAGAGCCCGGTCATGAAGGAAGCTTTAGAGCAGCCGGAGTCGGAAGTGGTAAAATTGTGCATTGAGTGTGGAAATGAGGCGGGTAAAGATGCAAAAGAGTTGCATGCGACATATGAAATGGAGCAATTGCTGAACATGCTTGACGAAATGGGTCAGGCTCGAAGGGCTCCAACCAAAGGTGGTGAACATATACATCCTCAAATCCCTGATTTGAAGAAAGAAAGAAAATTTTATTACTAATACCAACTGTTGAAATACAAAATGACAAGATACATAATAAATGCAATTACGATTATTATTATTATTATTATTATTATTTATTACTTTTACAATTACAATTACAATTATCAATTAATTATTTAAGTGAACTGTTCGAATGCATTTATAGATAGAATATAAATACAATTCATACTTGTTTTTTTAACTTTTAGCAATCAGGTAAACTAATATCAAGCCTTAAATCGGTTGAAATCAATCAGATGATTGTATGCTACTGCAGAAAGGAATAGCTAAATGGAATTGTGCGTCCTTCAGTGTAGTTAATGTTTTTCTAATGCAATTTTGGACATGGCTGCAAAAGATTTGACTAGTACTTTTGATTCGAAATCAAATGACTACTGCTACGGAATTCTGAAGAAAATTTTTGAAAATTTTTTTCCATTGTCGTGCAGTGTCGGCAGTTTTACAGGCTCTGGTTCCAGGCACGGTCTTAGGCATTTAGGGGCCCTGTGCGAGGTACCTTTGGGGGCCCTGTGCGAGGTACCTTTTTGGTACTTATTGGAAGCATTTGTATAGTGCATGTGGCAGGACCTCGGGGCCCTGTGCGGCCGCACACTCCGCACATGCCTAAGACCGGGCCTGTTTGGTTCGCACAATTCGCCCCAAAATTGTGGATCAGCAACGCTCCATTATGTTTATTGTACCATGATGAATAAAACATGTTGGTCTTATTCGTTTATATGAACAAATGTTGAGCGTTTGAATAGGTCGGACACCATAAATGCACTGCATGACCAATCTGGGGAGTGGGGTCAGCCGGTCAAGGGGGTCAAAAATTAAGCTTATTTGGCCAAAATGAGCTCAGAAACTCATTCAAATGTAAAAATTGCGCTAAAACTACGTTATTTCATGGTTTCTGGTCAATTTCGAGCACCTGTGGATGAAAATTTCAAATTTTCATCTCCCTTTTTGGTCTTCATTTTCCCAAGAAAATTTCCCATTTTTATATTTTAGGAGTCTAGACCTTGCCCAACCCCCATATGCATGTCTTGTTGGAGCCATAGAAACCAGAAAACCTCTCACATACTCTCCTAGAATTCTATTTTGAGAGTTTTTCATTTTTTGCGAGTTTTTGATTCCAGTGGACAAAGCTTGGATGAGATTTAGAAGTAAATGCAGAATATGGGTTCCGTCAGAAATCCGTGAAATCGGGTCTAAAAAGTCCGGATTCTTGCAAAACGTGCTTAAATCGTTAAAACAAAGCGCGGAAAACAAGTTTGATTAAAAATATTCATTCTTTTCCGAAATATTCCGGATTTTACAACTAAATTTGTGTTTTTCGTGATTTAGCACTAGTGTACAAATATGGTTCTATAGTTCTTTCGACAAAAAAATCATTTTTCGTGTCATTTCCGATATGCTGATGACGAATATATCCTTTTGCTTGTAAATCTTTTTGTACGCGTGATATATGCAAATGTATGCAAATTTTTTCCAAACGTTCAAGTCGACCTAAGAAACTATATGTCGACCTAAGCAGGAATAATGCCGATTTAAGCAGCCTAAAATTCTCCTTCATCTATAACTAAGCCTAAGCCTAAGAAAAATCCAGAGAAAACCGAGTTACAGGATACATGTCAAAACTGCCTATTCTAAAGCACTGTTGAATGATTAACTTTAGAGCTCTATAGCTCCATCAATATTAGACGGATTTTCATGAAACTATTTGTCCGCTCCATATTTTGATCATTTCTGTGAGTTTTGTAAGGAATCCGAACTTCCCAAACTGATTTTCAACAATTTCTGACTGAAGCCATATTCTGTACCTTAGCCGAAATTTGTCAAAAATGGCTCTTTTTTACCCTTATCTACTATCAAATATATATTTCAATCTTTTAAGAATTTTTAAATCATGCTTTCTTCATAATTTTGGCCTTGCAAAGTTTTTTTGCATTGCTAATACTTGTTCAGTGATGAATCAGGAAGTTACGATTAAACGTTTACATTTATAGCTCAATTGTTAAGAATCATTCCTTATGGTTTGATTTGATTGAAAGCACACCTGGGCGTGGGGGGTTTGGGGTATGCACCCCTCCAGAAATCAAAATACCCCCCCCCTTTTTTTGTTTTTTTCGCAATTTTTGATGCCAATGGATAGCTCTCGATGATAAACGTTGAAAAATGGTGTCTTTTTCACCATAGCACCATTTTTAAGGCCATTTTTTGACCTTTGAAAAATCTTGCAACCCCCCCCCAGAATTTTGGTGCTGCCCACGTATGGTTGAAAAACTTACATATTTTCTGCTCAAACCATTCATTTTCTCAATCGTTCTGAATTTACATAAGTTAATGAATTTTTTGGTGCCGCTCAAGCTTCCTTAAATCTGTCTTAATGTAATACGACGAAGTGTACTTTTAGTGGGAACAGAACATACGGCCCATTTCTGTACGAACTTTTTTTAAATGAGTAGGTCTTAGACCGTAGGCACTGATTTGTTTTTATCATTAGATGATGGTCCGGTTAGAGATAGTGGGCATATAGCCACTCCGACGCAAGAAATAGTGAAAGGAGAAGCTCCATCGCCAACACCGGTACCAACAACACCAGCTGGTGATGTGCCCGCTGCTCTAGATGGCGAACTTCCGAAAGCCGAGCGTTCTGCCAAAAAAGCCGATGGTGAACGGAAAAAGAAGAAATCTAAATCTAAACTTAGAAAATCGGGTCGCCGAAAAAGTCGAAAAAGAGCAAATCAAGGCAGTACCTTAATCATTCATTGTTGCATTTCTTCCATCTGTTGAGCTAATCTGACATTGATTTTTAAAATCGAATTTATTGTATTGGATGAGCAGAATGGAAGATTTACAATTTCTAAAATCAATGTGTGTGACTTATTCTCTGTATTTTATCAAAATTCCTAGCAATAATAATCTGGGTTCGGTTTCAATATGCAGGTTTAAGCCTGGCTTGACGTTAAGTATGGCTTAAGCCTGGCTAATCGGTTTCAATAAAGTATGGTTTAAGCCTGGCTTATACCACAACTGAGATCAACCTGACTTATTAGGTTTAAGCCAGGCTTGAGCCACAACTTTTATTGGGACCAGCTCAAGTCACGTCTAACGAGCCAACCTTAAGCCTGGCTCATATTTTAAGCCACGCTTAACTTTATTGAAACTTGGTTCTGGTTCCTATCATTGCATTAGTTAGCACAAACTCTGTAAGCCATCAGTAAAAATGGCCAATTAAACCTTTACAAAATTTCGTATCTACCTTATTTTCCAAGGCACGTAATTAGTACGCCTAAAACTTGCGTTTATGTACTGAAAGTTGAATCGGGCTGCTTGAATAGGGCCATGCTTTGAGTCATATTCTAAAATTTCACCTCTTCCCTCCTGTTGACCCTGACCTAATAGCATGCATGCTGATAAATAAAAACAACTGATTTGCACCGTAAGTTGAGCTGCGCAGGCGATTAGAAAATTTGCCTGCGACCAAAAAAATAAATGTTGCGATCAAGATCGTATTTATAGAGGCGGCGAGGGCAGCTGCCGCCCTTCGGCCATGAAAGTTTTTCTAGACGTTAGTATATTGCTCGTAAATGTGAAAATGTGATACCATTTAATTAATAGCTCCAGATTTCGGGTGCTTTGCACCATTGTATGTAAACTGTCAACCTGGTACCACAAATGTGGCTAAATTTGATTTTTTTTACAAATATTTTTGAAATATTTACTTTTATTGACTGCCTTGAAGTATGCATAATCTGAGTGTTAAATGAGAAGTTCCCTTTGAGACAGAAATTTCGGCGCTTTGTGGCTTACTACTAATTAATTACGAAGATAAAATATTCATTATAAAAAAGTATGACTTTGCGATCGCAATGGATATAATATCCTTAAAAACTAAAAGATGCAATTTATTCAACCTGCTCGGAAAAAAATTCCAAGATATTGAGCAAACGTCTTTGGTCCGTCACATCTTTTTAAGCAAATTCTGAATAAGGGCCAGGGTGCCAATATTGACTATACAAAATTTGCATTACTAAGCGATCTAATCAAAGCTATAATCGCAATCTGTCGGCTTATTGTCGGACAACGTTTTTAAAATGTATACCCAAAGTTGTGTGAAACAGACTATAGCAGTCTAGCTAAACATACCAGACGCATTTTAAGTTTTACACTTTTACTACGAATTAAGCTCGAGCCCGTTTTGAAAAAAGCAAGAGTTTAGTTTAGCTAGTTGAACATCTTTTTGGCGTATGCCACATGCCTGATTGGGTAACATAAAGTGTCGATATCAAGGCAAGTAGAAGGTATGTCATAAGTTCGAACGTTTTAAATAGTTTAGAGTATTTTTAAAAAGTCTTGTTTTTTTATTAGTCCTGTACGGGTAGGGTGGTGCAAAAGCGCATTCTTACGGAATTCCTAAAGCCGATATGTCTTATACATACATATACAAAGGTCCGCATTCAGGGAGCGGGGAGAGCTGCCCCCGAAATAAAATTTTTTTCTTTTTCTAACGGTTGCCCCAACGGAAAAAATCATAAATTTGCAAAGTGTGTGTAAAACACCACCATAACGGTTTTTAGCGTACATTTGGGCTAGTAAATTCAACATTTTTCGGATTTCCGCGCCAGACTTATTGTTTTTCTTAGTTTGTCTTCTAAAACACTCAATATCGTTCAAATTTGAGTTAGACAAGGAGAGCATGTCAATTTTCCTTCCGGCGCTGCGCACCGGATTCTTTGGTCAAGTTATAGTTTCTGCCCTCTAACCCGCCAAAACAGCTAAAGTTAGAGTTAAGACATTGAGAACATGGAGTTTTTTCGGCGCTTCGCACCGAATTAGTTGTTTGTTCATATTTTTTGTCTTCTAACCCGCTCAAATTTGAGCTAGACAATAAGGAATTACTGGTCGATTATGATCGAAAATCAGTTGTGCACATAACTCAAACGATAAACTTGCTTTGTATCGATATTTTGAAATTTTTCTTCACCGGAGCTCGCCGAGATACGCTCAAAAATGCCGTTAGTTTTGCCAATTTCATAATGGTTCTCGATATATCTGGCCTGCAAATTTGTGCCCCCTTTTCGAAATTCCTAAATACGGGCCTGCATATAAAATATGTACATTACATAACTAAGTACCTGCCTGCCCACTCGTAGTGGTTGAATTTACCTATTTAAAAAAGATATTTCAGCTGAAGCGGGTGCTGGTGCAGTCCAGTTTGTCGAAGAAACGCCTATGGCAGCGGCTACGGAGACACCAGAATTCCTTCTCATAGGAGCGGAAACTACGTCTAAGACGCCGCAAATAGCCACCATTGAAGCCCCAGCCGGCCCCCAGGGCGAACTACCTGAAGGAGCGGGGAAAGGCGCTGAAGAGCGCGGTGACAAGAAAAAACGGAAACAATCGAAGCACAAAAAGAAGTCTAAGCATCGGAATCATGGCGAAAAAGTTCGCGTAGGAACAAAAAAGTCAAAAAAAACGTTCAAGTAAACATAAGAAGGACAAAGAGCCAGTGGGCGCCGCCGTCGATGATGAGAAAAAAGAGGATGATGCGGGTGAGACGCAGGCGCAAAAAGTGGACTCCTTCCAATCTTGACAGTCGACAGAATTGTCGTTTATCAGAAACTTTGGAACATTTCCTCTTGACTGTACTCTTTTATGGCACTAAACTGCAACCTATTATGGTGACACAAGATTGTCGATGTCAGTGCCTACTAATCGTATTGTCGTTGTTTTTAGATGTCGATTTCGTCTTCACATCTGTGTATACTAACTATAGTACGTACAAATATCTTGCATTCATTACTTGTTGTCCTGCAGCGTCAGGCAAGAGATAAATGTTTTCTAATCTGTTAATGAGAAAAAATTTATCAGATATGATCATACGTGGGCGTGGGGGGTTTGGGGGGTACGCACCCTCAGAGGCGCAAATAACCCCCCCCCTCAGAATTCAATTTTCGAAATGTTTTGTTGTTTTCTTCGCAATTTTTGATGCCAATGGATAGTACTAGATGAGAAACGTTGAAAAATGGGTTTTTTGCCATACCACCATTTTTAAGACCATTTTTCTGACCTTTGAAAAATCCTTGAACCCCTAGAATTCTGGGATCTAGTATACAATTTACCCCCCAGCGTTTTTTAGCCGATCCATATAAGCTACAGTAACCAAACTTTACAAGGAGATGGCTATAAGCCTATTGTACTAATCCGACAAAATTGGTTAACTTACGGTGTAAACTTACTGCTTTACACTCACAGTTTACAACGTTATAACGGCATCCAAAAATTGTAAACAATTCGGTGGGTTTCAAACAAAGCAGTTTTTGTAACTCAATCAACATCCTACATTTAAAAAAGTGAGTTTAAACAAAAGCAAGTTTAAAGTAAGTCTAAAGTAAAGTAAAGTAAGTTGTTTTTTAAAGCAGTAAGTTAACACCTTAAGTTAATCAATTTTGCCAGATAATTACAATAGGCGTATAGCTATCTCCTTGTAAAGTTTGGTTACTGTAGCTTATATGGATCGGCTAAAAAACGCTGGGGGGTAAATTGTATACAAGATCCGAATTCTGGTGCTACCTATACGAGTACAAATATATACAGAGTGGTGCAAAAAAGGGTAATCAATGTTTTGATCATAACTATTGATGCACTAGCAAACAAGAATGCTCCGACGGAACAAAAAAGGATGAATATACTTGGGATTACGCATCATTAGGGACAAAAAAGGGGACTACGGAAAATCACATATTCCTTTGAAGCATGCAAGAATCTGCTAAAAATTGGACTTCCGCTAAAAAACGGAAAAAACCGAATTATATTCTGCGGTTTGCAGAAGGAAGTTGCGCCTCCGTCGTAAAAACAGAATAACATAAAATAACTTTAGTCCTTGAAAAAACGATTACTAATTTAAAAACGACAATGCGCATTTTCACGCTAGTATGGCGTGCATTGCTAGCAAGTGTGCTTGTCATAATTCATTTATCAAGCCTTTGACGATTAACTATTATCTGTTTCATATAATTTCGTGCATAAATTCTAAGAATTTTCATCGACAGTAAGCTAAGGATTACGATAACTATATATCAAATCAGTGCTATAATCGCCATCTGTTACCTTATTGTATGAGATAGTTTCAAAATTTAGGACCGAAATTGTGTGAAATAGACTATAAGTACTAAGAAAAATACTCCGATGGAACAAAAAAGATGAATATACTTCGAATTGGGGATTGTTAAGGATGTAAAAGGAGGGGACTAGGAAAAAGCTACCTAAAGTCGCAAAATCTGATAAAAATCACACTTTCTCTCAGAAACGTAAAAATCGAAGTATATTCTGCGGCCTCTAAAAAAGTCTTTTTTTAAATAATTTTCAAAGTTTCAGATAAGAGTGTATAAACGAAATCTATAATGTTTACTTTTTTTAGAATTGCTGGCAAGTAGCAACGCTGACTAGCTTCGTATCCTGATTGATAGTAAACTAAGTGGCATTGTATTTAAAGTTGTTTTATTTTGTTATGAGCATTATAGCAAGCAAAGCAGGGGCCGATTGATTATTGCACACAATCGTTACGGGCATTCTAGTGTACCTACAT
>JAVLUZ010000827.1:175541-203826 GCA_036768485.1 Mermis nigrescens | reverse complement strand
TTTTCGTGAGATGAAAGTAAATTAATCTTTATGCCGCTTACAAAAGCACAACGCTCAATAGGATTAACCCACATGAGTGCGGATTCGCAAAAATCATATCCTAAGAGCATGTCTTCCGGCAAATGATCAATTATAGCTACTGAGGTAGAAATAGATTGTTCCGCGATTGTTAAAGTCATATTTACTTTATCATAGGTAGCGCGTTAGCGCGTACCTATAATATACTTGGGTACCCCCAACACCTGGGCACCCCCCCTACAGCTATAACGGGACACTTCTGGAAGGTGCGGTTTTTTTAAAAGAAAGATAATAAAAAAATTCGCTGCCCGTGTTTTTTTGTTTTTCTTGAAACTCAAAATTGACTGTGTAAAGAAGGTGTAAAGTTTTTGTGTAACGTTATAACATAGGACAAATTTTGGGACCTTTTTACTGCGGCATGTGGACAACTGAGTATTGATGACTCAGAAGGATTGAATAGAATAGGATAATAGAGGGATAAATTCTACAGATGACACTTTTTTTGTTTTTTGAAATTCGCATTATTTATCGAACGGCAGTGTAAAGAGTGCGAAAATCTGGGGTGAAAAAGCACTTTTTGGTCGAGTTTTCAACCTTCCTATGTCCGATACTAACTCCGGTTATGAGGTTTTTAAAATGTTTTCTGACAGAAATGTAGAGCGGATCAAGGGCTACATTCTGCATATAAGCAAAGTCTTGTATGCTCTATGGTGAGTTAGATCCTGGGGTTTAAAGTTTACGCTCTAGTGGATGGTGTAAAAACGGATTTTAATTAAGATTTCTCACGCCAAATTTTTCCGCTTATGAGTCAGTGCAAATCGAAGACAGCATTAATAAAGTGCCTCTAGGGGCTAAACATCGCAGCAAACCGCATTTAAAAACGCAATATTGAGTTATATATGGGGGTGTAAAGTTCGAAATCAGAGGTAAAAAATGGGCTAAAAAACACGTTTTTTCCGAAGTTTGATTGATAAATCATGCCAAATAATTTTTGCAACAGAATTTTGGCACACAGGAATGTACTACGATTTAAAAGCTACAAATTGTACCAAACCGAATTTCTTTAAACTCAATGGGGAGTTCGGTACGGAATTTTAAAGTTTACAGTGTTCTAAATGATGGAAAATACGTTTTTGTTGCGTTTTTTGTTCGCCACTTTCTCCGTCCAGAAGTCGGGATAAGTCTAATAGAATAAAAATAAAGTGCTTTATATCGGGGCATGTCAAAGCAAATTGTCTATACATTAATATTTTGCGAGTGTAAAGTCAAAAATTTGGAGTTTTAAATGCGTTTCTGTCTTGTTTTTTTCGCCTGCTTCTCCGGTTACGAGTCAGGGACACGTTTATCAAGTCTAGAAATGGACCAGGAATCAAATTTGATATGCCAGTCTAGCGCATATGTTTACACTCTACGGTGTTGTAAAGTAGTTTACACCAATTGTTAGTTTGCCCATAGAACATTATGTAGACTTAATTTTTTCATAAATATTAATCGTAATATCGGAACAATATCAAAATTACGAATCTGACTAAAATCTTCTTTACACTAGGTGTTTACATGAAGTTTACACTACATATATATTTATCTTCGTTTTTGAGCATTCCTGCAAACCTAATTTTTTCTTGGAGCCTAGAAGTTTTCAAAGGATCAAATGTGAGACGTCACGTAGGCGCGTTTGTTTACATCCAACAGTGATGTAAAGTAGTTTACATTCATTGTTTATATGTCCTCAGACCATTGTAAAGACATAATTTTTTCATGAATGTTGATCATAATATCCGAGTAATTTTTTACACTGCATGTTAGCCTTTGTTCTATAGCATTGCAAAAATCGAAATTTTTTCCTGAGATATAAAAATTTACAGGGAATGAAATATATACGTCAATTGGGCGCGCTTGCTTACACTCAGCAGTATTGCAAAGTGGTTTAAACCTAATGTTTATTGTCTCTAAAACATTATGGAGACTCATTTTTCCATAAATGTTGAAAGAAATATCGGAGCAATATCAAAATTACGAATCCGACTAAAATATTCTTTACGCTATGTGTTTGTGTAAAGTTTACGTTACGTGTTAACCCTAATTCGATAGACTTGCAGAGACTTTGTAACTGAAGTCAAGAAAATTTTCAAGGATTCATATGTGAGACATCAATTAAGTGAGTTTGTTTACCCTCAAAAGTAATCTAAAGTGATTTAAAAATTATGTTCAAGTGTCCTTAGATCATTGAAGAGATGTAATTTTGTCTTAAATGGGTTGCATTAAAGTTAAATCTTTCTTAGCCGTGTTTATAATATATTTCACAAAATCTTGCACATGGAGAGCTATCGTTTAATTGATGTAAATTGCCTGCAAAAGTGGTTTAAAATGAACCAGCAATCACACTACTGTGCACAGAAGTCGACAAAGATATACAGCTTTATTGCAATCATGTACATTAATAAGCCGTAAACTGTTAGTATTCTCTACACCTAGCAGTTGTGTAAAGCTTGCACTATTCATTTGTTATTAATATGTGTAGTCTATACTACAAATTTATTTTACTACCAAATCAAAGCGTTAGTGTTCCTTACATTTGATATTTGGCGTGAAGTTTTTGAATTTTTAGCCGAAAATCTTTGCCTTCTAATTTACCAACATCCCGCCTTTTCCATTTTCTCTTTGAAGTTTAAAATCTTTTATAATTCTCTTCATAATTTAATGGTAGGTTTTAACTTTAAGTTTCTCTTGGTTTGGCTAACTCCTCGCTTAGCAAGCTCATTTTTCAAAACTTTTTCATAGTGATCAGATTAGTTGCGTTTAGTTTGGAATTGGTGGATCGGTCGTTATTTTATTACTCGGCTTAAATAAACCAAGTGACTATCTTTTGATTATTTATTCATCGCAAATTCAAACACCCAATTTTCAATTTGAAAATTGATCCAATTTTCAATTTGAAAACTGAAAATTGGGTGTTTTCAATTTCAAAAGTCACAACACATTGTGCTTGTGTATTGATTGAGTGAGGATTTGCAATGTGAATTCGTTGGTTAAATTTTTGTGCTTGATTATAAGCGAACTGCACATTAAGAAGAAATAACTTAATGCAGTTTTAATTTGAAAATGGATGGTGTCAATAGGTTGTCTTGTTTAAAAAGGATAATGCTGATGTTAGGAACAATATTGTTTTCCGCGTTCTTGGACTGTTGTCATTATTGTGGCATGTTACTGATTGTGTTTACTGACTGATGTACTGAAATCACGCCAACTAAAAGCAGTGTACTAAAAGAAAAAATGCTCCGATGGAACAAAAAAAGATGAATATACTTGGAATTGTGGATTATTATGGATGTAAAAGGAGGGGACTAGGAAATATCTACCTAAAGTCGGAAAATCTGCTAAAAATCACACTTTCTAAGCAACGCAAAAAATCGATGTATATTCTCGCGGCCTCTAAAAAAGTGTCTTTTTTAAATAATCTTCGGAAGTTTCAGATAAGAGTGTATAAACGAAATCTATCAAGGTTACTTTTTTAAATTGCTGGCACCTTGATTGATAGAAAACTAAGAGGTATTGTATTTAAAGTTGTTTTGTTTTATGAGCACTATAGCAAAGCGTAGCTATGGTGCACGATTGATTAGTGCACACAATCGTTTCGGGCATGCTAGTGTATCTACATTAAGTCTGTTTCAAGTCAACTTACGTGTTTCCTACTGTTTTTAACCAACCATGTCTTCAATTGTCTTCGATGTTTGCCATTTCATTCAATTGGCTTGGAAGACTGTTAGTTTACTTAATATCATTTCCCATAGCTACTGCATAGCTAACGTGCTGCTGTTTCAATCATTGTTATGGCTGAACATTTATTTTAATCTGTTGGCCGCAGAATATACATCGATTTTTTGCGTTGCTTAGAGAAAGTGTGATTTTTAGCAGATTTTCCGACTTTAGGTAGATTTTTCCTAGTCCCCTCCTTTTTTACATCCATAATAATCCACAATTCCAAGTATATTCATCTTTTTTTGTTCCATCGGAGCATTTTTCTTTGCTAGTAGCGAATGACTGCGGTGATTTCGCCTACACCATGCACGACTTGTGAAACTTGCTTAGGTGGTAAATTAAAACCAAGACGTAAGAATGCAGACGTGGTCATCATGGTGACCTGTGAACCTGTATCTATCAGAGCAGGTTCGTCAACGCCATGAACCTTAACGAGAATAGTGGGTAAATTCGTCCCAGCATGACTTACGATAGGAATATTAGGATCCAAAATCTTAGATGGAGGTAGATTAATTTTTCGTAAGTTGCAAGACGACGTTGTAGACGTTCGTACTCTTCAAGAAATTCTTGCGACGCGAAGAAATTAGGACGCGCGCTAGATTCTTGGTCTTTCGCAGTAACTGTGTTCACATCACGAGGAGATGTAAGGGTTGGCTGCGGTGGGGGCACATTTATGGCGGGTTGGTTATCTGCAGTGTATGTGACATACGGGCGATTGAAATTATTATCGCTGCGATAACTAGAGTTATAGTATGTGCCACGTTGTTCATTAGGAAATTGCACAAAAGGTGTATTTTGGCGCGATTGGTTATTATAACGATTATCGTAACGCGAATTTTGATAATTAGCACGCGAATTTTGGTAATTATCATTACGATTTTGCCGAAAATTCGATCGTGATTGCTTTGCTTCAAAGCGATTATCATTATTCGCATAGTTAGATGAACGATGTTGACTAGAATTACGATATCGTGATTGAGATCGATGCCTATTCTGCGAATTCGAACGCGATGGCGAACGATTTCGTCGCAAAAAAGAACGCGATTGGCTGCGATTGCGCACCATAGAATTAGTATTCCGATCAGCTTGATTATTAAAATTAGCATTATTAGACGTTTCTTGCCTTTGACGCGTGAAGCATTCCTCATAAATGTGACCTATGCGCTTGCAAAAGGTACAATATTTACGAGAAGAATTTTCTGGTTTCTCAGCACGCGATGAGCGATGAAACGTTCGATGACGTGAACGATTTGGATCATTTTGGTTAGATGCGCGAGGAGTATCTTTAGGTACTACGCTGCCTACTGGAGCAGCTGTTACCGATACGTAAGGCGTTACTGCCTTTTTATCCTCAAATTCTTTATTAGCAAATTCAGCGCTAAGCGCATTGTCCAAAAATTCAGCTAATGATGCTCTAGGTTTTTTATGATATGCCTCTTTCGAAATGTGTGGTAATAAACCTTGTTTTAGTTGATGTCGCATTAGATTATTGAAATGTGGCGAGTCAACTTCAAGATAGGGATCCGATTTAATTAACTCTTCGCGAAGCGAGAGATAATAAGCTTTAACCGATTCGTTAGGCTGCTGTTTGTGTGACAAAAAACGATTAAAGAGCGCACCGGTGTCCATCGGACAAAATTCGGTTATTAGCGCATGTTTCATTTTCGAATAAGATTGTTGTATATCAGCAGGTAACGAATGGTATAGACGCAAAACATAAGGGTCAAGAAATCCAGTAGCGAATTTTAAACGATCAGCCTTGTCAATATCATAGGTATTGGCAAGCGATTCAAATTCTGCAAAATATGCCTTTATATCTGATTTATCGCCGTCAAAAAATTTTTTATTTGCAAGTGCAAATTGCATCTGCTGCAAAAATGGTCCGCGATTCAAGGAATCAGCGAGACGTGAATCACCACGCGAGCTTTCAGATGAAGAACCTGAACTATGCCTATGACGCCGCTCTGCGCGATCGAGATTTGCGACGCGAGCGACGACTGCGCGGGCGATCATAACTATTAGATGAGCTGTCGTCAGAAAATTTGACATGTTTTTTCCTACTAGACGATTCAGATCGAGGAGCAGATTCATTTTGCAAATTTGCAGATTCGTTATTAATACCAGATAAATTTATCTCAACCGGTTGCATTTCGATATTAGAAGAATGCAAGATAGGATTATTAGGTGGTATTTCCACGTTTATAGGGTTAGGTACATAATTATTGGGTAAAATTTCTCCTTGAGGTGGAAAATACTGCAGCGGTGGTGGATTTAGTTGCTGCTGCGAGTTCGCAATAGAAGGATTAGGTACGAAGGAAGGCGCATTACGATTTAATGGCAGCGAAGGCCGAGATCGCGACGTCTGCGAAATCGATACCGACGGCTGCGAAATCGTAGGTATATTCTCCGAAAAACCCGAGTTTTGCACTGTTTGCAAACCCGTGTTTACAGGATTCTGTGACAAATTACAGATTTCCGGCGCGCGGTTCGTACAACTTTGAGAGATATTTTCTGGAACAGTTTCCGAAGGTGAGCGTGAATTCGATGCTCTGTTGCTAGTAGACAACAGTGAAGATGCCCTATGCGTACTTTGCGCACGATTTGCACTTTGCGCATTGAATTCAGAAAAATTTGCGCTATCGATTGAGTGGTTAACGCGCTCAGATACATTAGTTTCTATGCGATTCAGAACTGGTTGGGGTTTAAGCATAGTGCTTAGCTCCAAACGCAGTTTACGCATTTCATCCACATTTTCCTTTTTATCTTGATCAACGCGCGTAGAAAGATCCGAAAATTGCAAATGAATAGCTTGTAGCGCTTTCAAAATAAGATCATTAGTCACATTAGCATTAGCACGCTCTCTGTCGGCATTCATGCAGCGACTATGATTACTTTCTACGTCAGAATCGTGATTTTCGCGTTCCGAACTGGTTTCAGGGTTATTTGCCGTGTTAATGGTAGTCGTATTATCGATCATTGTGTGACTTGATGAATTGTCAATATTAGGATCCGACCTAGTTAGCGAAAATTGATTAATGCGAGATCGCATGGTACTCAATGATAATTCGTCTTCGGACTGTGTATTACTCGCGGCATGTAGTGACGCGGGTAATTTATCATTATTCGCCTTAGTCGTTACGTCTCTCGTAATTGTGTCATTACTCGCAGAATTACACGCGCTATTAGAGTCAACAGGCGCAGTAGGTAATTGGCGAGCTGAAACAGGTGGCGTAGAAGGTTTTTTCAATTTAGCGGGCGGTGTCCGCAAAACCTTTTTTCCTGCCATTTTTAGGTGTCAAAAATGTCGAAAAATGTGCCTTTGGGTAAAATAAATTTCAGTACGTCGAAATTTTTCCCAAAATAAATGTTTCAAATTAGACCTTTGTCGATCCGAAAAACAGGTTTTTCCACGTGAATAGTACTTCCTTACGTGAAGTAAGATATACCTGACGTGAAATGATCGAAAGCAGATAGGACTAAGCCTAAGGCGCAAGATCGTGTACGTGGTTAGAAAAACAGGTAGGTAAGAACCTAAATGACGGAATTTCGTCGTCAGTTGAGAAGAATGATAAATCGTCGCCTGAGGGCTGACGTTTATAGAAAAATGAATATACGAGCGTGAGAGCTGCCTTCGTCGGTAGAGATCCGACGGAAATAGAAAAATAACGATGGCTTTACCACGATACACAAAATCTTTACCACGGACGCTTACTTAAATTGCGCACTGCCACGATCGCGGTCGATACAACAACAAAGGTGAACGAAACGTTACACATTTTTAGATGGCCAAAATGATAATTTTTGGATCGAAAAATAATTTTACGATGATTGATCAGCTCGGCTGTAGCTAGCAGCCTAAAGGAGGGAACATCCAATGTAAATGTAGAGCCGCCTTATGTCTACAAAGAATCGACATAGGACGGATACATTACCTTCGAGATTTACCTAGGTACGTAGGTACTTAAGTCTACGCTTAGTGCTGGCCCCGATCGCGCGGCTCTAAGGCTTTCGATCTTTGGACCCTTACAGACCTTACGGCTTCGATCCCCTCAGCCCTAATATTGCTGGCTGCTTCTATGTCGGGTGATCTCAGCAGCTACGCCCTAAGACCTAAGGCTACCTACCTAGTCTCGGTATTTGCCGCGGAGGTCAGTTGACCTATCTCAAGCTCAAGTTGTAATTTAACTTATTTTCAATCAGTGCCTGATCAGAAATGTTTTGGTTCCTAATTTGTGTAGCACGCTGAACTATGAAAACAACAACAACGAGCTCTATGCTGATCAATCATCCTTAAAGATTAGATAATAGTTTTGATCAATTTTTGGCTTGAGAAATAAGTTATGATTTTCGAATGGAGAAAACTATCATACGGAATTTACCTATCAGTCCACTAGATGGGTGGAAGATCCTCGACGTGGGAAAGATGGCCGACCTAACCCTCGGTATAACCGAAACCACTGGGTTGGTTTTCTATGATTTTATTCGACGAAGAACACACGGCCTATAGCCGGGAAACAAAATACGCAAAAGAAAAACGATAATGTACAGTCGAAAATAACCGGCCAACGAAAAACCAAACAAGCCAAAAAACTAATACGACCTTCAGTACACTGGCCTCAAGGGCCATTACAGTAAATTAAAACAACGATCAATTTAACATAATACTGAAATGACTTTTATCTCAGATCGAAAGTTCTCGATTACACAAGCGGTATGCATGAAACAATTACTATTATCATACACTTAGCTCTACGATACCGGACAAGTATCTAAATGTTTTTTATTATTGAAAGTTTGGGAAAATAATGGGAAGACCGAAGGCATAGCCCACAGTACACTATCATAGATAGCTACTAGTATTGGCTATGTTATGGCTATTGCGAACTGCTAAGGCAGGTTCGCCTAAACGTGTAACTCTCGCAGTTACACAGCGCAGCAGGTACAATAGTAAGTATAATCTGTCTAATTTATCCGAGAGCTTTTTCAGTAAATGTTTTCGGAGGCTACAGTAACCCCTTCTTCCTTATTTTGGGAGCTAGATCTCACTGTGTAGCTATGTGCGTAGCAAAGAAGGGTTTTTCAATTACATTTTTTGCGGCACAATTTATTCTTGTCTTCCAAGTAGATCAGTCAACTTACAGATAAACATTCAGCTTATCCTAAGTTGACACTTTAAACACAATAGACTAAGATGTTAAGAAACGTTGCGAGCTCCCGCATACATAGCTCATTTGGAAAACGTCTGTTTATCATCGAAGCTACTCGGGCTCGATTCAAACCGATAGCTTTTTATTTAGCGAACTTACTATAGTATGTCCCAGCACTGATTAATGCTTAAACTAAATTTATATGGAGCATTAAAATGGAAAAATTCCAACCACTCGCCCTCACTGAGCTGATTTGTCCAACTATACAGTAAATCGTCTTGTTTCCGCTTTCTACTCTGCCCTTAAAAAATTTACTGAAAAGCTCACGAATAAATGAAACAGACTATAGCTTTATGTCTGTCTTAAACAACTGGCGCTGCAATTTACAGTGCGATTTAAATGCTCAAGGAAATAATGAACAACAATGGTGGTCTAACAGATGCACAGCTGTCGCATATATGCATTGTAGTATACGATTGTTATTGTTTTTCATTAGGGCTTACGGCGTTTTCTTTGATCTATTGCACAGTATGCTGGTAAACATATGTATGATATCAAAATCAATCCTAACTAATCCTGTCATGGCTCGAATTTAGCAGAGATATCGAGCGATAATTTAATACTATGTTTTAAATTTTCAACGATAGCAACAAGTTTACAGATCTAATAAATTGCAATATCTCAACAACCAAATATACACTTACTGTATCTTAAGCAGACCATCTTTTGACACGCGCGGGTTGCTTTATGTTCCCCTTTTCTTTGCGCAAATCGAAATCGTACGCGGTGCATTTAGTTTCATTTTTAAACATTCAAAATGGTTCGTATGGATGCTTTATCTGATGCCCTTAATGCTATCGAAGTAACGCTGAAAAGCGCGGAAAACGTCAAGTACTAATCGAACCCTGCTCGAAAGGTTATCGTCAGGTTTTGACCGTCATGGAAACAAGGTTTGGATTGCTTGTTAGCTGCTAGTGTATTTATTCCTAAGCATTACCTATCTGGTTCACATTCATTAACGAGATATGCCAGACCCTTTATTTATTTTACTCTTTCCAATGCAAACTTCGGCTTGAAAGTTTTTGGAAACTGCGGAATGTGTGCAGGGCAGGCCCGTATCCAGGAACTTGTTTCGGGGATGGGATGACCAATAATTTTTTAAAAACATGAGGGGAACCGAACTATGAATCGGAAGAAAACTTCAGGCATTTTTTATCGCGTAGGTGAGTAGTTTGTAATTAGCATCAGGCCCATATTTAGGGGAGGATAGGGGAGCACGTGCCTCCAGTAATGAAATATGTGAATTTTTCTTTACTTCCCCTTTGCTTTTTTAGCCAAAAATCGCAGAAGTATTTTGGCGCTTCGCGCTAAATTTTAAAATTATAATAACAGTCCGTTTAGTCCTAAGCGCGCAGTGTAAACACTCCATGCTTACTCTTTATACAATCTAAAGCGTATTTGCATATATATTTCTTTTCTTCTCAGATTTTCTACAGAGAATGAGATTTGATCAATAAGCAAGAATGACAGAAAGTGTTTGGCGATGATTATGGATTTGATGAGCATTAATTACCTATTTTCAGAGTTGATTCACAGCCGTGATTCGGCTGATTTTGAAAAAAATTTTAACGATTCAAAATTGAAGTGCTCTTTTTACAAAATTTTCCGGGGTGTTGCCTCGAGCCTCGCTGGGGGCGCATGGGCGCGCCATCTCAAACCCCCCTCAGCCCTTAGAGACAGGGGCGGATTTGGGGGGCGGCCGCCCCCCCATTGGCTTAAAATAGTGCGAAAAATTAAGCATTTTTTGAGCGATTTTTAGCGATTTTCGGGTCAAAACGACTACTTTTCCCGCCCAAGTCGGGGTTCCGCCCCCTCTGGGGTACCGCCCCCCCCCTTAGGAAAATCCTAGATCCGCCACTGCTTAGAGAGATGGTTTTCATTGGATTCTCACCGTATCTAAGGCATCCAGGTAGCAAAATCGGCAAAGCAAAATTCATCCTTTGGCCCGTCCTTGTGTTTCAGAAGAATTTGGTCGTTCCCCCCTGAGATAAAATCCTGGATATGGGCCGTTGCACACTTCTAGTGCTCGTAAAACGTTTTTTAATTCATCCTTTGGTCCCTCCTTACTTTTAAAAAAATGTGGGTTTGCCCCCTCAAACAAAATCCCTGGATACTTGCCTGATTAGCATTGATTGTACATTTAATTTCTTTGGCAATGTATTTTATCTGTTTTTGATAGCAATTACCTCTCAGTTGCACCTAAGTACCTATTAGTTGCACCACCTAGTAGTACCTAACCGAATAAAAATCTTGTTCATATTGTTGGATCGATTAAAAAGAATTGATCTTGCTTAGGCACTCAACGTAGGGGCGTAAATGAGCACCAATCAGCCCCGTATCAAAATTTTATTTGGGGGGGCCAAAATTTTGAGGCCAGATATCTCGAAGCATATATGTTGGCGAAATTAAAGGCAGTTTTGAGCGTATCTCGGCTTGAGCTCTATGCGATGGTGAAGAAAAATTTCAAAAAAAATCTATGAAAATTTTTCACTCTTATTTTATATTGATATACAGCAAATTTATCCTTTAATCTTAATCTTTAATCTTATCCCTTAATCGACGAATTATTTCTTATCTCTTGCCTTTGCACTTAATCTTTGTGCTTTACACAAAAAAAACAATACAGATAACGAATAATTCGGCGCCAAAAAACACCGAAAAAATTGACATGTTCTGCATGTCAAGCTCGAATTTGAGCGGTTTTGAATGGGCTAGAAGACAAAAAACATATAAACAATGAATACAGCGCTAAGCGCCGGAAAAATTTCATGTTTCCCATGTCATAACTCAAATTTGATTTGTTTTGAGTGAGCTAGAAGGCAAAAACTATAGCTGAACAATGAATCCGGCGCACAGCGCTGGAAAAAAAATGACATGCTCTCTATGTCTAACTCAAATTTGAACGATTTTTAGCGGTTTAGAAGACAAAACTATACATAAACAATAAATTCGGCGCGAAGCGCAAAATTTAGTTCACTAGCTCAAAAGTACGCTATAAACCTGTTTCGGGTGTGTTTCAGACGTATTTCGCCAATTTTTCATTTTCTCTTTGGAGAACTCTCGGGGAGAACAAAATTTTTCCTATTTCGGGGTGGGGGAGCAGGCCCCCTCTGGATACGGCCCTGAGCACAATCATTGCCTTTACGTTTATCCCGCTTTTTCGACTCTCTGTAGAAATTTTTCGTATTTTTTAATATGACGATCATTTCGTATTTCAGTAAGTAAGTAATCTATATTTTTAAATCGACTTTCTGATTTTTTGACGCACTTTCTTCTTTTTTTTTTGTTTGTCTATCTTTGAAAATTTCCTCCAGGTTTTTATCGCCTACTATTTACTGCGTAATTGTTGAAAGTGTAATATTTTCATTCAAATTTTGAATATTTTGAGAAATATGTAGTGAGTGGATTGGCTTTCAATATGAATTTTCCCCCGCTTTGTATTAAAACTATCGATTTAAGTATCTTGAACATTCGCTTTTAGGACGGGTTAAAGGAATTTTAGGAACTTCACAGTCTGCAGTACATGCCATTGTACTGATAAATTGAAATGATGTAACCATAAATAAACTATAATTTTGCTTTCGAATGATGGAAAACTCCACAATTTGTCGCAAAGGTTCAATTCTTGCATGAAATCAGTGAAAATAGTTATTGATTACTGAGAGCTGCTAAGGATAGTTTTAAAATTTAATCAAAATTTTTTTAAATTTAAATTCAAAATTTTTTCTACTAAAGTCATTGTCAACAAAGTTTTAACAATTTTATTTTAAAATTTTGTAATATTTTTCAAATTTAAATCAAAAATTTTCTTACTAACTGATTATAAAGAAAATTCTGACGATTTTCTGCTGGAAAACGAATTGTAGATTTTACGCCCCGTCGAAATTTTTCAAAAATTCGACTTTTCGAAAAAATTTCTTTCCTATAAATCGGCTATGAAAAGTGTCATTTTAGGTTGCGCATAAGGCAAAATTATAAAAATACTTCATATATGGCGCCAAGCGCCGAGACTATGATGATTTTCTGGCAAACAGGCAATTTTCTCATCTTTTTTATGCATTATATATACCTTACCTGGTAAAATTTATTTTATGGCCAAGTGGGCAGCGGCACCCAACACAAAAAGAGGCGCCCCATATTTAGGATTTTTATTCCAGGAAATCGTCGAAGTTTTAAAAATTTATACAATGCGTTTAGACGCTATTTTAATTTGCAAAACGACATTTTTCTACGTATTTTGCGTTTCGGTTTACTTCTACAGCATATGAACATAAGACTTAAACAAACAAGTGATTTGGCAAGTTTTTCTGGCATTTTCATCTTTTTAATTTTTGAGTACAAACAATGCAAAACGCGTCAGATTTGACGCCTAGCGTCGGGAAATTTTCGACATTTGTATCATTTTTAGCTCAATTTCGCAGTGTTTTGATGATAATCAATGTAGAAAAGAGATATGGCGCGTAGCGCCGGAAATTTTCGACGTACATCTGAAGATAAACAATGCTGAAATTATATATGTCGCTTAGCGATAGAAAATTACGATATTTAATTCTTTTAAGCTCAATTTTGCAGGTTTATAAGCTAAATTTAGCAACTTTCTTTATATGAGCAGTGCAGTAATTATAGCAGGAATTCCGACATTATTATCATTTTTAACTCAATTAGCTTTCTGGAGGTATGCGAAATCAATATAGAAATCTAATCTTGCGGAAAGTTTTGGCGGGAAAAATTCAAATATTTGTAATTTTGTTTGAATAATAGCGCGATGGGCCGAAATTTGGGCATTTTCACGCTGTTGAGCGTCGAAAACCTATGTAGTTTCGAAGCTGGAAAGTTAAATACTCGCTTGAGTTTTTCCCCGTTTACCCCCACACCCTGGATAGGGGTCTGTGCTGTGCTGTGTAATGAATAATATAATTCGTGAGGTATATATATCACGTACCTTATTATTGTACAGTCCCGATAAAATGCGGTTCAGCTAAGGTCATGTATCTCTTATCTTTACTTCCTTCTTACGTACGTAGATGATTCTTATTTATTATCGATTAATTCGTGTTTCTTATTGATATTATTTCTCAAACGTGTTGATAAATCAAATTTGCAGGGTACATTGGCGAATTCGAAATTGTTGACGACCATAGATCAAATAAAATCGTCGTAAATCTCATCGGTCGTATTAATAAGGTAAATTATCGCAGGTTTTTTAAAATAATATTGGTTTTTTAAAATAATATTTCTGTATTATGTGCCTTGCTTTCAGTGCGGCGTAATCAGTCCTCGTTTTGACGTGCGAATTCGGGACTTGGAAAAATGGACTGCAAATCTACTACCATCGCGACAGTTTGGGTGCGCCTATTTATGTTTCTTCGCTTTTATTTCTGGTTAAAATTTAAAAAATAAAAAATAAAGTTGGACTAAAGTTTAACTTTTATATATGTAGGATAATTTTTTTATCAAGTAGACATTTTATTTCGCGTAACATTTGTTTTGTTGCCTGCTATGTGCGTGTCTCCATGTACGCGTCTCTGTCGTTTAAGTAGAGTTTTTAATTTTGATAATTTCTAGTCTTGCTCTCTTTACTCTATTCTTAATCTGTTACGAAGTCCGAAGTGACGGAGGTCCGGTTTAAATTTGTTATGAATTTTATTTTTTTATAATAACGATTTCTGAGGTTTGAAAAAAAGTTTTTTTCCCATTTTACAGATGTGTATGGTTTGCGTACTTTAACTTTATCTACGCGCTTATGTACATATTCCGAATCTCTTTATTTTTGACTGCACCTACTTTAATTTCATGCAGGTAGGGTACATACATGATTTTTGGGGTCCCACCACGTGGGCAGCACCAAAATTCTGGGGAAGAGAAGTGCAAGATTTTTCAAAGGTCAAAAAGTGACCTTTAAAATAGTGGTATGGCAAAAAACACCATTTTTCAATTTCTCATCGAGCACTATCAATTGGCATCAAAAAATTGCGAAAAAAGCAGGAAAAATTTTCCAAAAATGTGAGGGTACGCACCACACATGAGCGTGGGGGATTTTGGGTATGCACCCCCAGAAGTTATACCCCCCCCCCCCCCCCCCCCCCCCCCCCCCTCCCAGAAATCAAAATACCCCCAGAATTCAAATTTTGAAATTTTTTTACTTTTTTATCGATTTTTTGATGCCATTGGATAGTGCTTGATGAGAAACGTCGAAAAATGGTGTTTTCCGCCATACGACCACTTTAAGACCATTTTTGACCTTTGAAAAAATTTTCACCCCCCCCCAGAATTTCAGTGCTGCCCACCTATGAGTACACTTCCCCTGAACCCCCGCACGCCCAGGTGTGGGTCCCACCCTCCCCAGAAATTTTCACTCCTTCCATAATCCGCGATTTTTCAAAAATTCCAAAATTTCTTGGACACCCATTAAAAGGTGCTTTTAGCGTTTTTGGCAATCTACTTGTTCAAAAGTGCCAAACTTTCGGCGCTTAGCGCCATGTGCTCATTATTTAGATATATCGTCCAATTTATTCGATTTGTTATATTTTAGCGAAATTTTTATGTTTTATATGCTCTAGAAAGATAGAGCATTGTCAGAAACGATCTAAAAAACGATGTTTTTTCAGGCATACTCACCATTTTTGGGTCAAAAACTGACACTGTAAAATTTCATCCCCTCTCCCCAGAATTCCCATGCTGTGCATGTCTGGGTACGTACATAAGTACCTTAGCTATGTATATAAGTGATTAGCGTGGTGAAGTTTGTAATATAATACATACTAGGTAGATAAGTACCATCAGCATGCTGTAACAAGTTGCGTTATTTTCTAATGCTTTACGGCTAAAAGTAAAAGCTTACACTTTTTCTAGCTTCATCGTTATGACAACTTCCAGTGGCATTATGGATCATGAAGAAGCTAGGAGAAAACATTTGGGCGGAAAAATTTTGGGATATTTCTTCTGATTGATTTGATCGCTGATTATTTTTTTGTTCTACGCTCTGGCGTTTGAGAATAAATTGTTGGATATGTTTTGCTAACATTTCTAAGGACGTTACGATGGATGATGAGATGATCACATATGACCAAACATGCTTAGCTTTGGAAATCTGAGGTGGGAGATGTCAATCAATCTAGAGCGTAAAATCTTAAGCAAACGCACAAAACCAATTGGCTGGGTTCTCGACTTTATATCTTTCTTCATCTTTGTTTTCGCAATTTTTTATCAACCAAAGCGTTCCTTGTTAATTTTGGGCTCCGCTAAGAAAAGAGTTAATAAAATGGCAAAGAAAGAACAATTGGGACGTTATTATTCACTAAAACTGGTTTTTAGGGGCGCATCTGTCAAACTACTTGCAAAAAATCTTTTCTTTTATTATTCATTGAGTTTTTGATTCTTGCTTGGGTAGGATTTTCTCATTCTGGAGAATCTTTGCGGCATACAAGCTTGCTGTTGTGACAAGTTGTTCGAATATGTTATGATCATGCGAGGATTGAGGTGATGAAACAAGCCTATGCAAATAATGAAAAATGACTCTTTTATGTTGGTTCAACAACTAGTAATTGCTCAGCTCAGATGACTAGCTTTGTCCCTGTGGATCGATAATCAGCGGCCATGGGCTATTTATATATAAATAGATGTACCTACTTAGCCATAGGAGTAAGAGCGGATAAGGATACACCTAAATCAGACGTCCCCCGAGTGAAAAGTTTTTCACCATCTTCCCGATTTTCGAACAAGTTGAATTCTTTGGCCAGCAATTTGAGATAATTTGCCCGCCCCCTCAAATGGCCGGAACCCCCGACCGAAATTTCGAATACCATCATAGGTAGCGCGTTAGCTGTGCACTATATGCTCTTAGGCCCTTTAACGCCAAGACTTTCAGCTATAACGGGACACTTCTGGAAGGTGCGGTTTTTTTTAAAAGAAAGATAATAAAAAAATTCGCTGCCCGTGTTTTTTTGTTTTTCTTGAAACTCAAAATTGACTGTGTAAAGAAGGTGTAAAGTTTTTGTGTAACGTTATAACGGGACAAATTTTGGGACCTTTTTACTGCGGCATGTGGACAACTGAGTATTGATGACTCGAAGGATTGAACAGAATAGGATAATAGAGGGATGAATTCTACAGATGACACTTTTTTTGTTTTTTGAAATTCGCATTATTTATCGAACGGCAGTGTAAAGAGTGCGAAAATCTGGGAGGTGAAAAAGCACTTTTTGGTCGAGTTTTCAACCTTCCTATGTCCGATACTAACTCCGGTTATGAGGTTTTTAAAATGTTTTCTGACAGAAATGTAGAGCGGATCAAGGGCTACATTCTGCATATAAGCAAAGTCTTCTATGCTCTATGGTGAGTTAGATCCTGGGGTTTAAAGTTTACACTCTAGTGGATGGTGTAAAAAAACGGATTTTAACTAAGATTTCTCTGCCAAATTTTTCCGCTTATGAGTCAGTGCAAATCGAAGACAGCATTAATAAAGTGCCTCACAGGGGCTAAACATCGCAGCAAACCGCATTTAAAAAACGCAATATTGAGTTATTTATGGGGGTGTAAAGTTCGAAATCAGAGGTAAAAAATGGGCTAAAAAACACGTTTTTTCCGAAGTTTGATTGATAAATCATGCCAAATAATTTTTGCAACAGAATTTTGGCACACAGGAATGTACTACGATTTAAAAGCTACAAATTGTACCAAAACCGAATTTCTTTTAAACTCAATGGGGAGTTCGGTACGGAATTTTAAAGTTTACAGTGTTCTAAATGATGGAAAATACGTTTTTGTTGCGTTTTTTGTTCGCCACTTTCTCCGTCCAGAAGTCGGGATAAGTCTAATAGAATAAAAATAAAGTGCTTTATATCGGGTGCATGTCAAAGCAAATTGTCTATACATTAATATTTAGCGAGTGTAAAGTCAAAAATTTGGAGTTTTAAATGCGTTTCTGTCTTGTTTTTTCTGCCTGCTTCTCCGGTTACGAGTCAGGGACACGTTTATCAAGTCCAGAAATGGACCAGGAATCAAATTTGATATGCCAGTCTGGCGCATATGTTTACACTCTACGGTGTTGTAAAGTAGTTTACACCAATTGTTAGTTTGCCCATAGAACATTATGTAGACTTAATTTTTTCATAAATATTAATCGTAATATCGGAACAATATCAAAATTACGAATCTGACTAAAATCTTCTTTACACTAGGTGTTTACATGAAGTTTACACTACATATATATTTATCTTCGTTTTTGAGCATTCCTGAAACCTAATTTTTTCTTGGAGCCTAGAAGTTTTCAAAGGATCAAATGTGAGACGTCACGTAGGCGCGTTTGTTTACATCCAACAGTGATGTAAAGTAGTTTACATTCATTGTTTATATGTCCTCAGACCATTGTAGAGACATAATTTTTCATGAATGTTGATCATAATATCCGAGTAATTTTTTACACTGCATGTTAGCCTTTGTTCTAGAGCATTGCATAAATCGAAATTTTTTCCTGAGATATAAAAATTTACAGGGAATGAAATATATACGTCAATTGGGCGCGCTTGCTTACACTCAGCAGTATTGCAAAGTGGTTTAAACCTAATGTTTATTGTCTTTAAAACATTATGGAGACTCATTTTTCCATAAATGATGAAATAAATATCGGAGCAATATCAAAATTACGAATCCGACTAAAATATTCTTTACGCTATGTGTTTGTGTAAAGTTTACGTTACGTGTTAACCCTAATTCGATAGACTTGCAGAGAACTTTGTAACTGAAGTCAAGAAATTTTCAAGGATTCATATGTGAGACATCAATTAAGTGAGTTTGTTTACCCTCAAAAGTAATCTAAAGTGATTTAAAAATTATGTTCAAGTGTCCTTAGATCATTGAAGAGATGTAATTTTGTCTTAAATGGGTTGCATTAAAGTTAAATCTTTCTTAGCCGTGTTTATAATATGTTTCACAAAATCTTGCACATGGAGAGCTATCGTTTAATTGATGTAAATTGCCTGCAAAAGTGGTTTAAAATGAACCAGCAATCACACTACTGTGCTCAGAAGTCGACAAAGATATACAGCTTTATTGTAATCATGTACATTAATAAGCCGTAAACTGTTAGTATTCTCTACACCTAGTAGTTGTGTAAAGTTTGCACTATTCATTTGTTGTTAATATGTAGTCTATACTACAAATTTATTTTACTACCAAATCAAAGCGTTAGTGTTCCTTACATTTGATATTTGCGTGAAGTTTTTGAATTTTCGCCGAAAATCTTTGCCTTCTAATTTACCAACATCCCGCCTTTTCCATTTTCTTGAAGTTTAAAATCTTTTATAATTCTCTCATACTTTAATGGTAGGTTTTAACTTTAAGTTTCTCTTGGTTTACCACTCTCGCTTAGCAAGCTCATTTTTCAAAACTTTTTCATAGTGATCAGATTAGTTGCGTTTAGTTTGGAATTGGTGGACGGTCGTTATTTTATTACTCGGCTTAAATAAACCAAGTGACTATCTTTTGATTATTTTCTTCATCGCAAATTCAAACACCCAATTTTCAATTTGAAAATTGACCCAATTTTCAATTTGAAAATTGAAAATTGGGTGTTTTCAATTTCAAAAAGTCACAACACATTGTGCTTGTGTATTGATTGAGTGAGGATTTGCAATGTGAATTCGTTGGTTAAATTTTTGTGCTTGATTATAAGTGAACTGCACATTAAGAAGAAATAACTTAATGCAGTTTTAATTTGAAAATGGATGGTGTCAATAAGGTTGTCTTGTTTAAAAAGGATAATGCTGATGTTAAGAACAATATTGTTTTGCGCGTTCTTGGACTGTTGTCATTATTGTGGCATGTTACTGATTGTGTTTACTGACTGATGTACTGAAATCACGCTAATTAAAAGTAGTGTACTAGCAAAGAAAAATGCTCCGATGGAACAAAAAAGATGAATATACTTGGAATTGTGGATTATTATGGATGTAAAAGGAGGGGACTAGGAAAAATCTACCTAAAGTCGGAAAATCTGCTAAAAATCACACTTTCTCCAAGCAACGCAAAAAATCGATGTATATTCTGCGGCCTCTAAAAAAGTGTCTTTTTAAATAATGTTCGAAGTTTCAGATAAGAGTGTATAAACGAAATCTATCAAGGTTACTTTTTTAAATTGCTGGCACCTGATTGATAGAAAACTAAGAGGTATTGTATTTAAAGTTGTTTTGTTTTATGAGCATTATAGCAAGCAAAGCAGGAGCCGATTGATTAGTGCACACAATCGTTTCGGGCATGCTAGTGTATCTACATTAAGTCTGTTTCAAGTCAACTTACGTATTTCCTACTGTTTTTAACCAACCATGTCTTCAATTGTCTTCGATGTTTGCTATTTCATTCAATTGGCTTGGAAGACTGTTAGTTTACTTAATATCATTTCCCATAGCTACTGCATAGCTAATGTGCTGCTGTTTCAATCATTGTTATGGTTGAATATTTATTTTAATCTGTTGGCCGCAGAATATACATCGATTTTTTGCGTTGCTTAGAGAAAGTGTGATTTTTAGCAGATTTTCCGACTTTAGGTAGATTTTTCCTAGTCCCCTCCTTTTACATCCATAATAATCGACAATTCCAAGTATATTCATCTTTTTTGTTCCATCGGAGCATTTTTCTTTGCTAGTGTATATATGATTGCGGCTATTAGTGTTAATACACCTGTTTTTCTCGCGAAACTTGTATTTTTAGGAATTTCATATTTTGAGTGCTCGCAAAAATTCACATATCCAGTGCTTCTTACATGTAATTGGGACCCTCGCTTAAAGTAAATAGCTTCCTCAAGGTCAGAAAATTTTTGAATCGCTCCCGAAAGATTACAAGTCAATTATTCCTCCCATAAAAATTCCTGGGGTGGAGACCCCGACCGAAATTTCGAGCCGTTACATATAAGGCTTTATTTCGGTTTGGGGTTGGCCGCCCCCTCCTTGGCCGTAAAAAGTTTTTGAAAGGTAAGATAATGCGCGGAAAGATGGAGAAATCGCTTGTTTTTGTCGCAAAATCTTGAAATTTTGCCGGATTTGAAGTATTTTCCATAATTTTGGGCCGAGAGCGAAAAAAATGACATTTTTTGGGTCCGCCCCCCCCCTTGACCAGATCCTGAATACGGGCCTTTTTAATTTTTTTTTTATATATATATATATATATATATATATATATATATATATATATATATATATATATATATATATATATATATATATATATACAAGCCCGTATCCAGGGGGGGCGGGGGATTGCCCGCCCCCCCCCCCGAAATCGGAAAACATTTTTGTTTTTCCCAAGGGTCCCCCAAAGGGAAAAATGAAAAATTGGCGAAGTGGGTCTGAACCACCGCCAAAACAGGTTCTTAGCGTACTTTTGAGCTAGTAAACTCAAAATTTTCAGGCGCTTCGCGCCGGATTTGTTGTTTATGTAAGGTTTTGTCTTCTAAACCGCTGAAAATCGCTCAAATTTGAGTAGACATAGAGAGTGTGTCAATTTTTTTTCTAAGGCTTTGCGTCGGATTCATTGTTTCGTTATAGTTTTTGTTTTTTAAATCATTTAAAACAGCTGAAATTTGAGTTATGACATGGAAAACATGAAATTTTTTCGGGGTTTCGCGCCGTCTTCATTGTTTATATAGGTTTTTCGTCTTGTGACCCGTTTAAAACCGCTCAAATTTGAATTTGAAATGGAGAATATGTCAATTTTTTCTGCGCTTGGCGCCGAATTATTCGTTATCCGTATTGTTTTTCTCTGTAAAGCACGATGAGTAAGTATAAAGGCAAGAGATAAGAAATAATTAGTCGATTAGGATAATGCATGGAAAGATGAAGAAAATTGCCGAAAATCGTCAAAGTAGTGAAGTATTTTCTATAGTCGTTCCCCTAGGTCAGAAAATTTTTGACCTCTCTCGATTTTTAAAAAAATGACCGTTTTTAGGCATTTTTTGGCCAAATATTGTAGATCATTTACCCCCTTCCCTAAAAATGGCCGGGGATCTCACCCAAAATTTTAAATTGTTACATATCTGGTCTTGCCTCAAGCGCGACTAAAAATGGCACTGTTCGGAGCCCCTTTAGAGGAATTTAATTTTTTTTTGAAAATTTAGAATTTTATGAGCTCAACGGATAGAGCATGTTGAAAAACTTGAGAAATGTTGTTTTTCCCAGCGCAATTCCCGACATTAGCCAATTAAGCTTTGGTCCTCACACCCCGTCCCTCTCAACCGGGTCCTGGATTCGGACCTGCTAGTATATATAGAAATAGAAGTCCTAAACTGCTGATCTTATCAATATCTACCCATCTCAGCCTTTATCCGTAACATTTGTCTCGTGCTATGTTGCGCATTTGCATAAAGCGCCGACCAATTGATCGTACATCTTATTCTCGATGGGCTAAAGTATGAAGTAGCATTGGAAGATCTGCAATTTGTTGGAGATTCTTCTTCAGATTTTTCCTCATAAATCGTGATGAGTCGAACAGAAAATAGAATCTATCCTGTGGAAAAGATCATCAAGAAACGATTAAAAAAGGTATGTTGAGTCATTTTTGTGCTCCCCTCCTAAGAAGGTTTCATCCCCTAAAAAGTTCTTAGTCCCCCGGCGTTCGCGATTTTTCAATAATTCGTGGAAAGGTGTTGTTTAGCCTTCTTAGTAATTTGCCTGCCAACTTTCGGCGCTTCGCGTCATGTAGGAATGTAAAAGGTACTCATACTATATTTTGTTCAGCTTATTCAAACTTTTTCAAAATGTGTTATCTATACGTTCTAAAAAGATGGAGCGTTGTCAGACACGCCGAAGAATGTTTTGACGCGTATCCACAATTTTGAGCCTAGAAAAGACGCTTTCGAAAAATAATTTTTCTTCGTCATTTAACATGCTTATGCTGCTGCTTGTAATGTATGCATCGCGTATTAAGTTTAACTGCTAAAAGGTAATCGTCTTCCTCTAATTTCAGCTCTTTGGTAGTAAGCAATAGAAATCCACTAATATAATTTTAATATCTTAAATACTTCTTAATTAAATTTTTTGGTTATTCAGAAAGCTGGCTAATGAATACGAGTATCGAATGTTTGTATGCTTACTGATGAGAATGACTAATCATTCATTTGCTTTACTGTACATGCCTCTCTACAAGTATAAAAGCAATTAGTGGTTTGAGTCGAGTCATGTTTTTTTGAAAATACTCTTGGTATTTAATAGTGTTTCTCATTTTCCGGGCTGTCTAAATAATACACCTCATCTAATAATATTGTGAGCAGAATATCAATATATTAATACTGATGAGTAACTTATTCTAGTCGTAGCTGCTAAAAATGCAAATCCATTCTGCTGTATTGATCATCTTGTTTAGAACAAGTTCGAATACCTTGTCAAATGGAAGCATTACGATGAGACTCACAACAGCTGGGAACCAGAGAGCAATTTTCTCGACAAGGCTGCCCTAGACATTTTTAATGCCTCACAGTCCAGCCCTAAAGAGTCGCCGCAGGCGTTCGATTGATGGGGTATGGATTGGATACACGATTAATTACTCTTATATTAGAACTTATCATTTAATGCATTTGTATTTTGATTTATAGCTACGAGTATAAATGTCTCGCAGCCAGACATCCGTAGCATGGATTAGGATGAAATGAACAGAATTTTTTCGTAAGTACCCTTTTAGGCTCAAAAGCATCAGTGGATACCAGTGTTTTTTTTGTACAAGGTCCGTTTGTATATGTACAAAGATGATCCCTAAGAGTCTTTGTACATTTTGCACACACAATTTTTCGGTTACTATTATACGGTACAGTCAGTGATCGGACCGAGGGTACTTTTTGGACCCTCGGCCTCGGCCGAGGCCGAGGCGACTTAAAATCCTTGCCTCGGCCGAGGCCGAGGCCGAGGGTAATGCCGAGGGTCAAGCTTATATACCTATACCCATAAATAGTGCTCTTAGAATATTTTGTATGTACATGAGCTAGAGAATAATCGTAATATTTAACACTTTATCGAACTAAAACAAATGTTTATTGGTGTTAGCCAGAATTTTTATTTCAATCTGGTGAAGCAGATAATTCATCATCGAAATTTAGATCATCTGAATCAAAGTTATGTAGCCTCATCTATTTCGCCTTGTTGTGCTATCGCGTTATCGTCATCAGCCTTCATCAGATTCTTTAAAGTCACACTATTATAACCAACTACTTTCAGATTGTGCTTTACAAAAAAGAGTTTTTGAACGTTTTATGGTAGCAGACGAATGCGAGAATTACTGTACTTTCTGATCCATCCAGTAGCGGGAGGGGGCGGTATACAAACTTTTCCAAAAAAGTCAAAAACAGGTTCAAAATTTTGCCCTTAACGCGCGAAATAGCATTTTTCAGTGTTTTACATTGTATACTTTTACATAAAATCACTTTTGAAGTCATATTTTTCTTAAAATTTTAGAATTTTCGACAATTTTGTGCGAAAAAATCCTTATATTTCTAAGACTTCAACAAAAATCTGGCGCGAAGCGCCGAAAAATTTGCAAAATTAAGGCGGACAGACGTCTAGAAGCATGATTTACTGCTTGATTTCCTGTATTTATAGCGTTTGATGCGAAACATTGAAATTTTTTTATTGAAAATAGAAGAAAACTATGCAAAAATAGCTGTTTCTGCTGTTAAAATTGTTTTGAAACCTACATGAACAGAAAAGGGCTTCCAGGGCCCGGTTTCACCACAAAGCTACGAGTTACGAGTTACGGGTGACGGTTTCACGAGTACGGGCTACGAGTGCTACAAATTTCCGTTTCACCAAAAACTGAGATTCACTAGCCACGGGCTACGAGTTACGAGTTCTACGAGTACTTTTTACGAGTGTTTTTTCGCGAATAACGGCTGGGCGGTTTCACTAGATATTACGATCAAATGTTACGGGTGAAAAGATTCGTAAATTTTGTAATATTATCACGGATCAAAAAGAGGTCCATAGGACTCGTAAAGAAGTGGCAGACTAGTGCGTTTAATAGTTTTCTGATTTGTTTTTTCTCAATTTGTTTCACTTTCGTGCACACACCTACATAATACATATACTGGCAGCACATGTAAAGGGTAAGAAGATTAGCATTAAAAAATAATATATTTTTCAAAAAATGTTTTAGAGAAATCCCATAAAATTCGTTTCTTAAGCTGCATTCTTGAGTAGTAATTCAAAATTTATTTATTTAGCCCTTGTTAGTAATGTTCGCAGCTTTTTTATGAAAAATATTACAATCACTTAGACATTTTTTCATGAATTGCGGAAATCAGACATTTTTGATTAGATTTCTGAAAATTAGAATTCCATCGCACTTCCTTCGAAAAAGAGCCGACTGCATATTTTATGTACGTATTAATGACAACTAAGAATGATTTCTTAAATTTGAAAATTGAAATAATACGCTTTGATATATTTTTAGCTTCATAACGTCTCTGAATCTGATTTAATTGATTTGGTTTATAAATTATAATAGTAATAATAATAATAATAATAATTATTATTATTATTATTATTATTATTATTTTTATTATTAGTATTAGTATAATAATAATAATAATTATTATTATTAGTATTAGTAATATTCTTATTATTAGTATTATTATAATTATTATTGTTATTATCGTCATTATTATTATAACTGTATTATTATTTTCATTTTTATTTAAAGTTATAAATTTTCTGAGAAACTTATTAATTCTTGTTGACTAAATCCCAAACATTTCTTAACACTTTCTATGTTTTTCTATCGAGCGGCATAAAATCTGCAATTAATCACATAATTATGCTGTTTAAAACAGAGACAATGACTAACGAAGAATGTCATACGCAACAGAAAAGATATACATTTTATTACGAGTACTCGTAAAAAGGTCCAAAAAGTACTCGTAAAAAATGAGTTTTTATGAGTCCTACGGAAACCCTGGTGAAACCCTCGTAATACGAACTCTTAACCCGTTGCTCGTTACTCATAACTCGTAGTCGTAATTCGTAACCCGTAAAAAGATGGTGAAACCCGATTTTCCCGTAAAACGGAACTCGTAGGACTCATAGGAGTCGTAAACTTATGGTGAAACCGGGCCCAGGTCGCCAAGAAAGTAAATAAATGTCATTAATAGGTATCATCCGGCGCGTGGCGCCCGAAAAATTTGAGAAATTATGGTCACTGACGGCTGAAAATCATTGCAAATTGCATATCCATTCGTTATCTCGCCAAATATTTTGGCCAATGGGGAGCGGCCGCCCCCTTAAATCCGCCTGTGCATATAGCGACTGTACTTTCCGATCCATTTAGCGAAAAGACGCTTTTGGTTGTACAAATTATCATTGTGAAATTCAACGCGAAGCGCGAAAAGTCTTTCGCGATTATTCTCACATTTCATTTCGAAAGGGGTACTTTCCCCCCAATCCCCCTGTATACGAGCCTGAGCTCTACGTTAGGGTTAAAATAGGAACTATATGTTATGCAGGAAGGTCGGTAGGATACTTAATCAGTGATACTGACACACAAAACCTCTAAAATAAAAATAATTCACGACAATGCGGTGAAAGAATAGAAAAGCTGTGGTGAATGAATGACAGACAAATGTTCAAAAACTCCTTTTTGTAAAGCATAATCTCAAAGCAGTTGGTTATAATAGTGTGACTTTAAAGAATCTGATAAACGATGACGACGACGATGACGCAATAGCACAACAAGGCGAAATGGATGAGGCTAACTCTGATTCAGATGATCTAGATTTTGATGATGAATTATCTGCTTCATCAGATTAAAATCAGAATTCTGGCTAACAACAGTAAACATATAAACATTTATTTTAGTTAGATAAAGTGTTTAATATTACAATTATTTTCTCTGCACTGTACTTTCCGATCCATGTAGCGAGCTTGAGAAATAAAACTTAGTCATCATATGAATATCAATTGGCATTTTGCTGTATGTAACTTGGTGTAACTGGATATGCGCCTAAAACCATAAGAAAAGCCAATAGGTAAGAAACAGCCTGTGTACTGCAGATGCATTCTAAATAGTTAATATTTAACGGATATATTAAACTTATTCAAATTTGATTTTAACCCTCGGCGCCTCGGCACTTTTCAGCTTCGCCCTCGGCGCCGAGGCCGAGGCTCCAAAAAACGCCGAGGCTTGCCGAGGCGCGAGGCCTCGGTCCGATCACTGGGTACAGTAGCGATTTTTTGTGTTTTAAAAACCAGCGAGTTGTTCGATTCCTTCAATAGTGTATTTTAGCTAACTTCTGGGTCTCTGAAGGCAGAAATCACTAAGAATCGTCTTAAAACGGCGCGAAGCGCCTAAAAATTTGACATTCTTTTCACCGACTGCAATTTATGCCAGTATAAAGATATATAGAACACACAATTACTCATTTCGGCGCTAAGCGTCGAAAACTCTGTGAATTCCGGACCTTTTGCACTTTTTGTCTTCCCAAAAATTTCTGTACTGCTACTGAGGACGGTCCCAAAAGTCTTTGTACATCGGGAAAAATCTTTGCCGAATACAAAAAAACGTGCCGGATACGCGTAAAACACTCAGTTTTGGTGTTTCTGACGATTGTCCATCTTTCTAGAATGTAAAAACAAACCATTCAAAAAATTATTAAATTGATTAAACTAATTGTTGTCAAAACTTCTCCCAGGGAGGTCATGTATCGCGAAGAAAAAAAAATTAGATCCGCGGTTTTTTATTTAATATTTTTTTACAATATATGGGAATGGAAATTGGAATAAGAATGATTAAGAAATGGGAATGGATTTATGAACCTTCTTTTTACATGTATCAATACATATGTATGTTTGACAGGAAAAAAATATAAAAATGTCTAAGATTCGCAAAAACTTCACAGATTTGTGATTGTCAGTTCTATTTGTAATATACATATGTCTTTGTAATGGCAAATTGCGCTTAAAGGCGAAACGGTCAACATATGCCAGATACTCTCCGCAGAGTATTTCAGGGTTATTTCTCTTGACAAGCCTTAAGCAATGAGTTAAAAATCTGGACATAGCCGAATAATCTCTAGCAGTTTCGTACAATTTATGCAATTGTACTATTTTTCCGTCAAAAGACTATACTAATACTAATACTGATACTTTGAAAAAAACTCACAAACAAAGCCAAGAAATAATAGCATAGTAAATGTGAATGTCCTGGACACACAGGCAAAATAGATTGCGCTCACGTGTGCCCCATCAAAAAAAATTCGAAATCAACCTTTTTCAAATTTCGCTAGAATGTCTCAACGTTTGGAGAATTTCGAATATATTGTGAAAGATCGT